>PYWC01000003.1:1261744-1314392 GCA_003182015.1 Tuber magnatum | reverse complement strand
ACTAAGGCCGCCCCCCTGGTCTCTCCGCCTCAGGGCGATAAATTAGGCCGCAAGGCCAGGACCCTTCCATAGGTCTGCCGTACGGGATTGTGACTTTCCGCAACCACCTGTTAGGGCATCTTTAGGGGGTACTTTTCTTTACGTGTTGTCATGACGCAAGTGGGGCTTTTTGTAGCTTCCTGCTCTTCTTCTCACTTGGGTTTCTTTAGTTTGTTTTGGCTTGCTGGAGGACTGGGCTTCGGGGAGGGATGTGCGGTTAGTCCCAGACCAGGGGGACTGGGGGCGATTTTTCCCCTGGGGCGTGGAGGACGTTTGAAATTAAGGCTTTTGTATGCCATAGCGCGAGCTGCATGTACGTGTTTGAGCCATAATCAAATATACATATGAGTTAAAAAAAAAAAAAAAAAAAATATCAGAGTCAGAGTTCACAGGTTCCTGTAATGTGAAGAAGAAATAACGTTATGATTCCTAAGTACAGGTATAGGTAGAAAATTACCAGGTTGCGTGAAGAAAATAAATCTCAAAGGGGAATACCTATTTATAAAATCAAGAAAAATCCTCTACTAATAAATCCCAACACCCCTAACTCCTTTTTCATGCATAGCCGCAATCCTCTATCAGTTTTCACGAGGTTCTATTATGCTAGACCTCAGCTAAGCCACTCTTTCTATTATGAGGCAACTATCCCAACCTGAATATCTATATATGGAACCAACACCTGGATGCCTTAGGACCCCTATCAGGTGGCCATGACTCTAGCTCCCTACAGCTGCGCCAAAGCCCTCTAAGACATGTGTTGATTATTCAGGAAGGGGATGTGGCTTATTTGGGTAGCAGTGGTGGAACTTATCTATAGTCAACAGCCTAGTGACAGTCTCTGCCAGTTCCCAGGTAGCTTCTATGTATTCTCTCCAACTAACCAGGGACCTCAGCTATCTCTGAACTATTTTGGCATCTTTAACCCCTTGCACCTGCCATTCTTCCCCTCTGTCAACTTCTACCAGTGGCAGGGGTAGTATAATCCGTCCCAGAAGGGGGGCATTGTCAGGAAGTTTAAGTAGGGAAACATGAAAAATATCATATATCTTCATTGAGGTGGAAAGATTAAGAGGGTAGGCATGAGTGCCTATCCGGGTGGTGACTGGGTAGAGGCCAAGGGGCTTGCTATCCAGTTTCTGAGAAAATCAGCAGGTATGGATGTTTCTGGTATTGAGCCAGACTTTGTCTCCTATGCTGAAGTGGGGAGCCAGTAGGTGTTCTGGATCAGTATACTACTCTTGGCGATCCTGGGCATAGGTGATCTTGGAATGCAGGTGGTTGTGGATATCCCTCAGGTACTGAGAACACTCTACGTCTTCTGACACCTCTTGAGATACCTTTAGAGTTTTCAGAAAGTCCATCCAGGGGTCGCAACCATAGTCGCCAAAGAATGGGGACAGGCCGGTAGACCCTAAGGCATGGTCGTTAGCTGTGAATTCAGCCATGGGAAGCTGGAGGGACTGGTCATCCTGCTAGTAGTTGATAGAGGTACACAGGTATTGTTCTGTGATGGCATTTATTCTTGTAGTCTGGTCATCGGTCTGGGGACAGAATGCTGTTGAGAGCTCTTGGGACACTGGCAGGTGATTACAGACTACTTGCCAGAACTCTGAGGTAAACTGAGTGCCACGGTCTGAGGTGATAGTGGTGGAGAGACCATGGTGCTTTCACACATGATTGAGGTACAATTCAGTCAATGTTGGAGCATCAATAATTGTCTGGCAGGAGATCAGGTGATGCATCTTGGTTAACCTATCCATGATGACTAGAACTGCATAGTTGCTTTGACTAGATGGCAGGCCGGTAATGAAAGCCATAGAAACAGATTCTCTAGGCTTGTCGCAGACTGGGAGAGGACACAATATGCTGAAGTGCGTGTAGTGTGATGCACACCTCCTTTGGCAGGGGTGATAGTTCTTCATGAAATGATCTATATCTGGACACATGCCAGGCCAGTAAATATGATAGAAAACTAATTCTTGGGTTTTGGCTCTACCGGGATGCTCTGCAGCAGGGCAGTCATGAGTTTCTTGGATTAGTTGCAGTCGGAATACTTCATGGAGGGGGACCTATAGGTGGTCACAGTACAGCAGCTGGTTCCCCTCCCTCTGGTATTCTGCAAGGGATATGATATGGGAATGGCAGTCTCCTTGGTCCAGTGCCTTCAAGATCTGTGTTGGGGTCAGGTCAGCATCATATGCTTCCTGTTAAAGAGCCTGTGAGTGGGATGCTCCCATAGGGAGTGTGATCTTTACCAACAAACCCGTAGTATGGGGCTTTAACACTGCCTGCATCTGATGTCTCTTTGCTGCTCTTCTTCTTCTTCTATTAGCACTTGCATTCGGGTTAAGTTGTCCACTTTTGCTTTGAACTTTCCTGACTGGTATTCAATGTCATAGTTGAATTGGGTAAGTACCTCCGACCACTGGGCTTGTCTACAGTTTATGAGACACTTGGTGGTAAAGTGTTTCAGGTTGGAATGGTTGGTCAGAATCGTGACCTTGTAGCCAATAAGGTAGTATCTGTTATGGCCGCCTGGCAGGGGTTCAACAGTGTTAGAGTGTCGGTCGCATCGCTAGAGACCAGAGTAATGATAGTTGCGATATGAGAGGAAGGGGTGGTTAGCTGAGGTTTCGGGTAATAGAACCTCATAGAATGTAATAGAAGATCACAGGTGCCTATGAGGAAAGGGTTAGGGATGTTAGGAGATTTGTCAGCAGAGGATTTTCCTTGGTTATATAAAGGGGTGTGCCTCTCTTAGATTTACTTTCTTTACACAACCTGGTAATTTCTTGTCTACACTGGTACTTAGGAATTAAAACTTTGTTTCTTCATTGTGTCGCCAGAACCCCTGAACCCTGAGCCTAATACCTGAGACCCTGTCCTTGAACTCCTTGAACCTTGATACAAACACGTTTTGTTTGTACACTGACCTCTCTCTCTTGCCCTGCCTGCTGTGGTGTGTCTTAGACCACCTGCTGCTGACACTACATGGACTCTTCCCATTACAGCATCCTCATTACTTAAAAACGTGCACTACTACCATGAGTTCATTGTCATAGATCTTATAGTTACACTCAGTTGGTGTCTCCTTCTGAGAATAGAAGGCTGCAGGGTAGAGTATTCCCTTGTCATCACGTTGTAGCATGACACCTGCAGATACAAAGTCAGTGGTGTCTGCCTCAATGATCACTTCCTTGCAAAAATGGAAATAGGTCAGCACTGGGGTAGTGGTGAAGGCTGTTTTGAGTGCCTCAAATGCCTGCTGACATTCATGGGTCCAGGGAAACAATTGATCCTTTTTCATAAGAGCTGGAGGAGGTTGGGTGATATGGCAATAGGTGCTGATGAATTGACGATTGAAGTGGTCAAACCTCAGGGAAGTATGCATAAACCTTATGAGCTCTGGTATTAGCTAGGCAATAATGGTTTCTCTCGCAGCATTGTCCATGCAGATGCCTTGAGTAGTGATAATAAATCCGAGGTACTCGACTTGGCCTGCAAGGAACGCACACTTTTGGGGCTTTACTTTCAACTTGGCATCAACCAAGGCTTGCAGGACCCAGTGGACATGTTTGACGTGCTCTTCTTCGGCCTTACTATAGATAGGGATGTTATCCAAAGAGTCAGTATATAAGTAGTCTGAGTCTGGCTGTAGGGCCTTATTGATGTATGCCTTAAAGGGGGTGGGAGCGATGGTGAGGCTAAACAGCATAACAATGGACTAGTATAAGCCATATTGGGTCTGGAAGGCAGTTGTCTACTGTTCCCCTTTCTTAATTCACATCATATTGTACGCCACTCAGATATCCAACTCGGCAAAAACCTGGCCGTTTGACATTTGCATAAAGGTTTCTGTTAGCAGGGATAGAGGACCACAGTCCTTAATCATCATATTGTTCAGGGCTCAATAGTATATATACAATCGTAATGATTCATCCTTCTTTTTAATAAACAAGATAATAGAAGTGGCCAGTAAGGTGGCAGGCTAGTTGAATGTCATGATCTGGCTAGAGGAGCGCTAGCCAGGTGACGGCGGCGAGGAAACAGGTTTCGCATATGACGTCACTTGGACGTCATACAGTTAAGTTATGATTCTTTCACGTACACGACCTTGTTAGCAGGTCATGGGGCTCATTTATGTTTAAGTTGGTTTTACACACATGACCTCGTTAGCAGGTCACAGGGCTCGTTTATGTTGATTGCATTTTGCACATGACGTACAGTTGACGTCATGGGAAGAGTCTAGGCTGGCCAGTAAGGCCTACTGGCAAGGCAGACTCGTTTATGTTTCGTGCGTGACCTTGTTAGTAGGTCAGGTGGTTGGTTTATTTATATTGCGTTTGATTTATGTTTTTGCACATGACGTCACTTAGAGGTCATGGGATGTTTTATGTTTGCGCATATGACTTATTAGAGTCAGGTGATGGATTTCGTACCTGACCTCGCCTGAGGATCAGGGCAGGGTTAGGGTTGCGGAAAGAGGGCTATATAAAGGCTGGGTTTTCACAGATGGGTTAGCTCTTCATGCAACCATCTACTGTTATTTCTTATCTACTACTTTACGATCTTTACAATATAAAAACCTTTATGCTTCAATCTTATCTGCTAGACGGATCTGCTTTAGAGTCAAGAACCTATCCACTACGCGGATCATATTAACCAAATCAAAGACTGATACTCTTGGCACTGGTGTGAAACTGATTCTTACGTGACAATACTAAGATAGGGCCTAGAGACTCGAGGAGCTCTAGGACACAGTGCAGCGCAGTTCGGAAGAACCAACCAAGGTCATTACCTGTTGCGAGTAACACGAGTAGTGGGAAACCGTAACATTGAAGTCCTTTTTGAGATTCCCGTCAAGCCAACCCTGCAGTACCTCGAGGTCTAGGTAGGACAAGTTGTATAGAGGCCCAAAAGGGGGTTTAAAGTCCAGTAGTCCAGGACTTGCATGGTTGTCTAGCTGGTGTAGGGGTAACCTGTTGTGTTCCTTTTTCACGAACAGGGTCATAAAGTCATAGTATTCCACTAGGATGATGTCTCTGACTTCTTGTTCCTCAAGTACCTTCTGGTTGAGAGCTCATTGAATGGTATAGGATTTAAGAAATAGGAGATTTCTTCTTCCACACCTTGAATAGCAGTTACATCGTAGGTGCAGTTTTCCAGATAACAGTCAGATTCAAATGTAATGGTGTTGCCAGTGAAGTGGATAGTCATATCATGTTCTTTTAACTAATTGATACCAAGGGTCAAGAGGTATCCACCTAGTGTCGTAATGAAGGCTAGTAGGGCTTCTAGGTAGTCGTTGACCTGCAACTCTATCTGGGTCAAGAAGGTAATAGCATAGGGACTGATCAGTCTTCTGTTTATTACTCCTAATTGGATAGTTTGTTTTAATTTGAATAAAGAAAGGTGGTGGCTGCGAGTGTAGTCTTTATCCATAAATGCATATCCAGTTGCTCTGGAGTGGATAAGGGCATAGGAACAGATTATGTTTTAGTTTTCTATGATGTTACAAGTGATCACCAAGTAGTTATCCTCAATTCTGTTTTTCATTTGATCCAAAGAGAAACTAGATATAGATAATCTGGGAAAAGACTTAACATGTCCCATGTCAGTGCCGTATTCTGTATATGGGATAACTAGTTTTCTGACTACTCAAACTCTGGGCAAGTGTCCTCTGAAACCATAGGAGGGTTGAAAGGCAAGGTGGTAGTGGCCTGCATGTGGTGAAGTCTCTTGTATGGGTACTATCTGGCCATATGTCCATGACCTCCACAGTATAGGCATAGTGCCCATCTCATCCTGTCATCTTGTTATATGTTGGTCAGAGCCCGTGGCCGTGAGAAGAGCTGTATAGGGCCCAAGGCCATACTCACAGTTGTGGTGGTAGCAGGAGTAGGAGTGGTGGACCGAGGTTCAGTAGTGGTGGGGGTGCACTATAAAGAGCAGGAGGAGCCCTCCTTGTCGTCAATGTGGGCTTGAATGGTATTATCCAACCTCCTTTACTAGTTGCCATAAACTGTCAGAGTCTTGAGGAGGTTGACAATGGTAGTTAGGGCATCCTTCAGCTCTGGGCTGAGACCTTGGTATAGTGTATCCTACTTAGCTGCATCATTCAAGTTGGTGTCAGTGGCCAGGCACTAGAAATCTCTAAGGTATTCCATGAACATGTGGTACTTCTGCACGAGATCCCTTATATTTCTTTCTGCTATGGCAACACAGTTGGGGTCTCTAAAAGCAAAGGCTGGTATAGTTCTGGCAACAGGCCCTCAGTGTCAGCATAGTTGATGCCTGGGGCAGTAATATCGGGTTGTACTTGTGGGAAAACAGGCTCAGTAGGAGGACCGATTGCATATGATAAATAGTCTTGTTCGTGCTTAAACTGATAGTACTCCCTATAGGGTTTTATGAAGAATTGAGTGGTAAAAGGGCGGTATTTGCCCATAGTACCATCGAACGTTTCTGGATTTAGGATCGAGCCTGTCTTGCTCCTGCCGGGTGGTACAGGATCTGTGGGGGTATTGTTAAGAGCATTGTTGAGCAAGGTGACTATCATGTTGGCATGTGCTAGAACCTGTTCTGTGGAAGTGAGGTGGGCCTTGAGGCCTCAGCCCTCATGGTGGAGGGTCTGAAGGTCTTCGGTTAAGGTATGTAGTTATTCTTATAATTATTCATCAGCAGGGGCCATGGCAGGGGCAGGCAAATTCACGGTCTCGAGAAGGATGTCTTGGATGTGAGTGAGATAGCTGCATCTCTGGTTGTAGGCTAGGTTGCCTAACTGTTTATTGAATAGGGAGGTGGTCTGATTCAGATTGGTGAGGAACTTGAGTGGTATTTCAATCGCTTGTGGCATAGTGTAGTATGGGCTAGATCCTTTTGGATACAATCTTGTATAATAGGCAGAGTTCATGCAGGGTCAAGAGCAAATAGTCCAAGGCACACCATGATAGACAGGACGAGAGAGAGAGACGAGTGTATGAACAAGACGTATTTATACCAAGGCTTAAGGGGTTTTAGGACACGGTCTTGTGGATCAGGGTCAGGGTTTACAGGTTCTGGCGAGGCAAAGAAGAAACAAAGTTGTATGGTTCATGCTATTCAAAATATGCACAAGGGTTTACCTTATTTTTAATCCATTATAACAAATCACCAGAAGCTACTAAAATTTTGAAAAAACCACTACCGTATAGGGATTGTTAAGGAGAATCATGTAGTGGTTTTTTTGTAATTTTCACTTACTTTGAAGAAGAGGTATAATCCTTTAAAGTTCTGTATTTTGTATGAGAAAGTCGCATTAGCGTTACGCACAGCCACACCAAGTTTGCCAAGACCATTAAATCTTTCCTCCTGAGTCATCAACTCACTTTGCTAAGACTTGATTAACCTGCATAGAGCCCTACTTCCTATAACCATAAATATTACTTTAGAACCTTAATATTTAAGAATAATATATTTCTATTTTAAACTATATATAATATAACTGTGTTGGTACATACTGGAATATATAATATTCAACTCAAATTAATTTACCTGCTTCATCTAACAACTTTATATCATACTTTTACTATTACTAAAGGTATGTTATCTTGTTAAACAACTTTTTTGACCTTCTAGATATTTCTAATTTTAATATTTATACTTAATTAGACCAATGACACATCCTAAGAAAAATACTCTATTGAAACGCCAGGTTGGAAAACTTGGTGGTCGATCAATAAGAATAGATACTCAGGAAGAGAATGCAGAGCGTGATGAAAGAGCCAGAGAGGAAAGTGGTTTAGTAACTTAAGATATAGAAATGTCTGGGATACAATATAAAGGTAAATTAAAATATCCTAAGATATAGTATATATTTAGATAATTATGATAGAAGAAAATAGTTTGCTGATAATATTTTGTATGAAATAGGACATGAAATATTGAATCTTACAGAAAGTAGGATAGCTAGTCAAAGAACAGTAAAAGGTCCTATTTCAGGGAATCCGGTATCTCGTCAAACTTTATGGAGAAGACTAAAGAGGTTGGAGAAAGCTAGTTTAGAATCAGAGATTGAAAATAATTTACAATCAGGTATGAATTGATAGTGGTTAGAAAGAACTTCAAACTGAGTTATTACTAACAGCTAAGTAAAAATAGTCATGGAACTAGGAAAACAGACGACTGACTCTGAAGATGCAGAATACAATCTTCCTCTTCTGATAAAGCAAGCAATAAAAGACTGGCCAAGAATAGCCCATATACAGTATGATCAGGTAAAAATGGTGATACTATCTAATGGTAAGTAATAATAATATAACGGGGCATATTTGACAAAGAATAAAGCAAAGAAAAGACTAATATAATATCTATCAGCAATTCATGATTTGTGAAAGTTTTTGAAGTCCAAGAAATGTCATCTGAAAGGACAGGATCAGGAATATCATTATCAAGTTTTGGAGTTTATGAAATTCCAAAGACTTGGACTTACAAAGTTGACATGGTGAAGGACCAGAATGGAGGCAGCAAAACTGGTTGCAGCTATTGCTGGAAGAGGACATCGAGTAGTATTACGGATCTTGAAGGAGGAGCGCAAGTGGATTCAATCACGAGCAATTAAGAAACGTAAGAAGCAGATCCAGGAAACTGCTTTAATGCACTTACGAGAAGAAGGAACCATGTTGGCAGTGCGACAGTTTTTAGCTTCTAGTGGAGATTCAATTTCTTTATTTTGCTTGGCAACTGCCATTACATTCTACTGGCGAACAGGAACTGTACCAGGCATAGTTGGTGGAGAGCTGGTATTGGATGAAAATGAAGGACAAACAGTTCTACAACAAAGTGATCTGTCAGATACTGAGATTCCTTCCCAGCAGATTATGATAAAGATTTTGACTATGCGTACTGCTACTTGCTGGCTGCATCAGCTTGGATACAAGTATAAAGAAGTCAAGAAAGGAGTATATATTGATGGGCATGAATGGGCTGACGTTGTGGATTATTGCCAAAATAAGTTTCTACCAACTCTAGAGTCCTTGAAACCATTTATGGTCCATTGGAAATTAGATATTAATGGCAACTTGCAGATGATTATTCCTAATAATCTACCGGAAGGACAAAAGCCAATAGTTCTGGTGACCCATGATGAGTCAACTTTTGATTCAAATGAAGGAAGAAAATATATTTGGATGAAAGATGGAGAACCTCCTCTGAGAAAGAAGACTCGTGGAAAAGGGATCATGGTTTCTGATTTCATTACACCAGGTGGTCGTCTCCATGCTCCAGAGTCTACACCAATTCCACAGCTTCCAAACTTTGGCCTATCTTCTGATCCAAATACTAGTCTACGCTATAGTCCTTATACTGCTACAATGAAGCTAGAATATGGAGGAGACAAGTGGTGGGATGGAGATGACTTAGTAAACCAGGTGCTGCAAGTTGCAATTCCAATTTTTAAATTGGCATTTCCAGAATATCAGGCTTTATTTCTTTTCGATAATGCAACAAGTCACTCAGCCTTTTCTGTGGATGCTTTGTTAGCAAAGAACATGAATATATGGCCAGGAGGTGCACAACAGAAACTACGACCTGGTATTAACCCAGTCACAATGCAGCCACAAGCAATGATTGATAATAATGGAGTACCAAAAAGTTTGAAAAAGGTGTTAGAAGAACGAGGTCTTTGGAGAAAAGGCTTAAGACTACAATGTCTGAAGCCAGGAACAACCAAGCATCTGAAGACCTGCTTGGAAGGTGGATCATGCTGTGCACGAGCCATTATAGCAAATCAACAAGACTTCTGAAATCAAAAATGTCGCCTTCAGGAAGAAATTGAAAAAGACCACTTATCTCATTCTATTCCAAATTCCATTGCGAGTTAAATTTTATCGAACATGTTTGGGGTGCTGCAAAGCAATATACATGGAATCGTTGTGGATATAGTATTAAAACTTTGCGAACTCTAATTCCACAAGCTTTGGAATCGATATCAGAGGAACAGATTTGGAAATACTCAGAGAGAGTGGAATGGATAATGCAGGCATATAGAAAAGGACTTAACTATGGCTCTACAGACTTTACTGCTACTGTGAAGCATCAATATAAAAGTCATAGACGTGTTTCAGAGCATATGGAAAGTTAAGTTCTAGGTTTGTATCTCATTGTATAATATCATATCAAATAATTATATTTTGGATATTATTATGTTGTTCTATTATATATATTGACGATTGATAATAATTTTCAGAAAATACTATAAGGTTGATGAAAGTCTAACTAGAAAAGCCCTAATACTATTTTTAAGGGACTTGTCTTAGCAAATCAGTGTGCAAAGCCACGTAATACCTGTTGTTCAGCCACGTGCATATTTTGGATAGCACGAACCATATCATAATTCTTAAGTACAGGTATAGGCAGGAAGTTACCAGATTGCATAAAGAAAATAAATCTCTAAAGGGTATACCCCATTATATATTCAGGGAAAATTCTCCTCTGACAAATCCCAACACCCCTAACCCCTTCCTCATGCACAGCCATGATCCTCCATCAATTTCCATGAGGTTCTGTTATGCGATACCTTGGCTAAGCCACCCTTCCTATAGTGATACAACTATCCCAACCTGAATATCCATATATGCAACCAATACTCTGAGGCCTATGGACCCCTGCCAGGTGGCTGTGACACCCCTGGGCATAGCCGAGTCCTGATCATGTGATTTGCAGATTCCTTAGTAAATATCATTAAATGGCTTAAAGCAATCTGACTATTGACAAGTCATTGCTGGTCTGTCTCTGGGGTCAGGTGTGGCAGGCCACAAATAATCCTAATATCAACTACCATGAACCTCCATCTATCTTCCCTCTGCTCAGCCGCCATAAGGCCATGTACAACAGATGAGTATCGAGAGTTGACTACAATTAACTTGTATATACTCGCTAGAAAATATACTGTACCACCACCACTACATGTTTATATTGTTTGGGTCAGGCCTTCAAGATGTGCCAATATATTAAATGCAGGTCCTCGTCATGACTCAATTCATTGATGTGCACCTCATACTCATGGGCTACAGTTCGCTAAGTTAGATAGCTATGACATGTGGATTGTTAGCTATAATTTGGAGAAATACATCAGGGACAAGATTTCAATACATTCTTAGGGCTACCAGGAAAGGGTACCAGAAGCTGCATGAGGCCCCTCATGAGCTGATACCTGACATAGAGTATGTTATCATCAATATCAATGAAACAGTATATATATGGCTTATATCTAATATGGTACTTAACAACTCACTTGATCTTTGGGTATATTGCCATTATGACTGTGGTGATGACTGGCTGCCCACACGACCAATAAGGAGGTATGACTATTTTGCCAGAAATGCTGTCATACAATGCGGACATAGCAGGTCCGTACAAACTGGTATTACGGTTTCCCACTACTTGTGTTACTTGCAACAGGTAACGACCTTGGTTGGTTCTTCTGAACTGCCCTGCACTGTGTCCTAGGGCTCCTTGAGTCTCTAGGCACTATCTTAGTATGCTCACATAAGAATCAGTTTCTCACCAGTGCCGAGAGTATCGGTCTTTGATTTGGTTAATATGATCCACTTAGCAGATATGTTCTTGACTCTAAAGCAGATCCGTCTAGCAGAAGAGGTTGGAGCGTAAAGGTTTTTATATTGTAAAGATCGTAAAGTAGTAGATAAGAAATAACAGTAGATGGTTGCGTGAAGAGCTAACCCATCTGTGAAAACCTGGCCTTTATATAGGCCTCTTCCCGCAACCCTATCCCTGCCCTGATCCTCAAGAGAGGTCAGGTGCGAAATCCATCACATAACTTAAACAAGTTATGTGCGCAACATAAATCAAACGCAATATAAATAAACCAACCGCCTGACCTACTAACAAGGTCACGCACAAAACATAAATGAGTCTGCCTTGCCGGTAAACCTTACCGGCTAGCCTAGACTCTTCCCATGACGTCAACTGTACGTCATATGTGAATTGCAATCACCATAACTGAGCCCCATGACCTGCTAACGAGGTCATGTGTGTAAAACCAACTTAAACATAAACGAGCCCCATGACCTGCTAACAAGGTCATGTGCATGAAAGAATCATAACTTAACTGTATGATGTCCAAGCAACGTCATATGCAAAACCTGTTTCCTCGCCGCCGTCATCTGGCTAGCGCTCCTCTAGCCAAAACGTGACATTAACTCCCCTCTCCCTTATCCTCAGTCGCTGAGGACACGCCTTATCCTCTTCTTCTACTCCTTTCTTCAACCCTTGTGGCGTACCCCCTCATGCGTTGTTTGTGCCGGAACACATTCTGGTATTCCGCAAGGATCCAATCCTCCACATCCCTTCTGTTCCTCCTTCCCCAGTCTGTTCTTTCTCGCTGTTCCTTCACCATCCTTTTCACTTGTCGTAATCCGTCGACAGTTCTTCTCAGCTGGTCGACAGTCGCTTGCAGCGCCTCGATCCTCCCTTTTTGCTGCATTATCCTGTCATCTTGAGTGCGAATTGTCTCACGGAGGATGTCCTTGGGCTCCAAAGAGACTTTGTGCCCCCCCCCTCTGTCTCGTATCCATCCTCGGAGCCTGTTGTTGGGCTCGTTTCTGTTGCTGCTGGTGGCAGGGGCGGAACCTGCGCATGCAGTTCTGCCAGTCGATTTTGTGATGTTTGGGCTGGGTCTGGGCCCCTGTTTCGTCTCCTTCCCAAGTTTGTTCGTCCCAGGAATCCGCCCATTCCTGGTCGCTGTCCGAGTCTCTGGTTTGGGTGGTCTCTTTCGGCCACCATCCGTGTCTATCCTTGGCATCCTTGTGGATCATGCAGTCATCGCAGCTACATGCCATCCATGATTTTTTTGCGTGGTCGTTCCTCTCAACGGCCGCTTCTTCTGCCTCTTTTTGTGCCTGGTACAGATTTCTTTCGAATTCTTCTTTCTCCTCAGTTGCTACCCGGTTTTCTTCTTGCGGCGTGTTCTCGGTGGTCGCTTGCCAGCTTCTGTAGCTAGCGTTGGTGGAAGAGGAGGACGCCATCCTTCGCATTGGTAAAGTTCGTTGCTGGATACCACTCTTGATCGTGTTCGTGTGAATAACTGGTCTACTTAGCACGGTATTGGAGTTTACCGTAGTGTAAGTGGGAGTCGTTTATTTCTTCCAGTTCGTATTCTTCTTCTCCGTCTATGTGAATATGCGGAGGGGGAAGTCTTTTTTGTGAGGGAAAAGTGTTTTCTTGATGGGGTTCGAGGAGGCTGATGTAGAATGTTGGATGAGTTTGATTCATCGAGGCGGGGAGGTCGAGTTTATAGGCTCGAAGTCCAACACGTTCAATGATCCTGAACGGTCCCAGTTTCTTGTAGTCTAGCTTCTGCGAGGGTCTCGTCGTCCGGATATTGTGTAGTGTCAACTACACCTTGTCGCCGACTGGGAGGTTAGGGTCTAGTTTTCGGTACTTATCGCTCTTTTCCTTTTGACTCATTTGTGCTAAGGTCATTTTGTCTTGTAATATGTCTTGCATCCTTATCATATCATCGGCTTGCATTATCTTTCGCGGCACTTAATATTGTGCCAGATTGGATGAGGGATCATATCCGTTGTTTGCAAAGAAGGGTGTGGTCTTTATTGTTTCTTGTCGTCCGTTGTTGTATGCAAATTCTGCCATGGATAGGAACTCTGTCCAATCGTTCTGCTGATAGTTGATGTAGGCTCGCAGATATTGTTCTGATATTGCCTTTGTTCTTTCGGTCTGGCTGTCTGTTTGCGGGTGGAAGGCCATAGTCAAGTATCACCTGACACGTACTTGTCATGTGATTTCTTTTCATAAGTCCGACGTGAAGAGGGATCCTCTGTCGGTGGTAATGTCTTTCGGTAGGCGGTGGAGTCTAAAGGCCTGGTCTTTAAACAAGTGGAAGAATTGTTGTATTGTCATATCGGTCCTGCATGGTATAAAGTGCGCCATTTTCATAATTCGGTCGATGACAACCCATATGGCATCATAACCGTTTGATTCGGGTAGTCTAGTGATGAAATCTATAGGAATGGATTGCCATGGTCTTCCAGGAGTTTCGAGCGGTTTGAGCAGCCTGTAGGGTGCGTGTTTGACCATTTTCGTTCGTTGACAGATGTTGCAATTCTTCATATACTATTTAATATCGTCACGCATCGATGGCCAGTAGTATAATCGTTGAATTAAGGCTGTTGTTTTTGCCGTTCCACCCCGTCTCACTGGTGGAATGTCATGATTTCTTCATATTGTTTCTGTTCGTAACGCTTCTTCGTCCAGGAGCCTTGTCTTATCGTCATACCATAGGTATCCATCTTTTTCCCGGTATAGCCCGAGGGCTACATCTTTCATTTGTTTTAGGCCTTCTTTCAAGGCTTTTTTGATCTCGGTGATTTCCTGGTCGCTGGTGGTCTTTCTTTTTATCCATTCTTCGTATCCGTCATCGTTGCTGGTGGCCGTAGTTATTTCATTTAGGGATTCGTACCTGCAGTCTTCGTCTTCTTCTTTTGCAAAGTACTTCTCTTTAGGCAGAAGTATTCTTTGTCATCGCAACCATGTTTCTTCCTTGTCGGGGAAGTCCTCTGTCCTGCGAGTCAATGCGTCCGGCTTTCCTCCTTCTCTTCCTGGTTGGTATTCAATTTGAAGGTGGTATTGGCTCAATGTCTCGTGCCACCTAATCTGTCGTCCATTGAGTTCTTTGGTGATAGTAAACGCTAGTAGATTCTTGTGGTCTGTGATAACGCGGATCACATGTCAACTTCCTAGCGTGTACTTCCTCCAGTCTTTAACTGCTTGAACAATGGCTAACAGTTCCTTGTCATGAATGTCATTGTTTTGTTCTGCCTTTGACCTTGTTTTTGATCAAAACGCGACCAGTCTCCATAATCCGTCCTCGTCCTGCTGGGAGAGGATACCGGAGCATACATGGTTGGATGCGTCCGTCTCGATCATGATGGGTAGCGTGGGGTCGAAGTGTCGTAATATCAGCGTCGTAGCAAGTCGCTTTCTCATATCGCCGAATGCTTGTTGTTGTTTTTCTTACCCTTCCCATTTAACTCCTTTCTTTGCCGTATCGCAGAGGGGTTAAGCTATTCTGCTAAATCCTTCAATGAATCTCCGGTAGAAGTTGCAGAAGCGCGCGAAGCTTTGCACTCCATTTACCCTCTTAGGTGCGTTCCAGTTATCGAGAGCCACCGTTTTGACTGGATCAGTTCATACTCCTTCCGGGTTAACGATAAATCCACGGTATTTGACCTTGTCCGTATGGAAGTCGCATTTCGAAGGTTTTACTTCGACCTTGGCTTCTCTCAATGCCTGTAAGACATTCAGTATGTCTTTGTGGTGTTGCTCCATGTTGTCTGAATAGATGAGGATATCGTCCAGGTAGATGATACAACATATGTCCAGGTATTTGCTCAACTTGGAGTTGATCCATCGTTGGAATGTCACTGGTGTATTGGATAATCCAAAGGGCATGACTAAATATTCGAATAGTCCGTATGGCATCCTGAAAGCCATTTTCCATTCATCTCCTTCGGCTATCCTTATGTTGTACTATGCGTCCTTAATATCCAACTTCGTATAGTGCCTGGCCCATCCTAGTCGGTCCAGCACTTCGTCAATCAATGGTAGAGGGTACCTGTCCTTTTGTCATACAGCATTCAGTCCCCAGAAATCCACACAAAGTCTCAGTTTCCCCCCTTTCTTTTTGACAAATAGGATGGGTGCCTCCACTGAGGAGGAGGATCGTCTGATCCGTTGCCTCGCCAGGTTCTGTTGGAGGTATTCGCGCAGCGCCTTCAACTCTTCTTCCCTTAACAGGTAGAGTTTCATGAAGGGGGCTGCCTTTCCTTCCTCTAGCTTGATCTGGTGATCGTCGCTCTTGTCTGTGGCAAGATCCGTCCTTTCGTTCTCTTCGAATATCCCAAGATAGTCGTGGTATTCTTTTGGGACCAGTTACCTCAGAGTTAATTTCTTCTTCTTGGCTTCTTCCTTCACCGCTAGTCGCATGCTAATTGTTGACACTTCTGCGATTGTTGGTCCGTCTTCTTCTTTATCCCATCTCAGGATCCCGGTCTGTTCCCCTCTCTGGAAGAGTTGACCGAAGGCGTTTGCTGTTATGAAAGATATGGTCAAGGGTTTCTCTTCTGTCGTTTCGGTGGGGGTGTTGTCCTTCAGGGTCCCTCGTCCAGCGGTGCCGAATCCTTCCTTGCCTCTTGTGGTCTTGTCCAGGTCTTGGACGTCGCGGAGCTTCCTGGTATCGATGGATTCGATAATCATCTGGGCTATGCGATCCCCTTTTTGGATCATATAGTCCTCATCCTTCAGGTTTATTAGTGGGACTTGTACCTCGCCCCTATAGTCCGCATCGATCACTCCCATTCCTGTGGTAATCCCATGTCGGGTAGCCATACTACTGCGTGGAGCGATCCTTGCATAGGTGCTATCAGGTAGTCCTACTGCAATTCCTGTTGGTATTATCTTTTGTCCTCTTGCGGGGACCATCGTGTCTTCTGTGCAGTACAGGTCGTGACCTGCAGCCTTCTTCGACCCTTGTGTTGGTTTTCTGGCATTCGGGTGTAACACTTGTACCCTTATGCCTTCATCGTGGGGGATCGCTTCTTCGTGTTTGGTGTTCCTGTGAGGATCTACGTCCTCAGGTTCTCTCTGATTGCTGGTTCTTCGGAGATCGTTTCAATTGTTGGGGAAGTTTCCAGGCACAACCGCGTGTATAGTTCGCTGTTGAAGTTGATTTGGCCTTTTTCCCAGTGGATATTCGGATTGTGTCGTTTTAGCCAGTGTGTTCCCAATATCACACTATGTTTCTGCAAGTGCGCTACTTGGAATGTCATGGCTTCGTGATGTGACCCTATCTCCATTACTGCTTGCGCTGTATGGGTGATGGGTCCTGCTTTGCTTTTTTGCCCATTGACCACGTATATGTCTCTTGGTTTCTTTAGCTTTTTCAGGGGTAGTCCCTGGATTTCACAGAAGTTTCTGTCAATGAAATCCTTGGTTGCTCCTGAATCGAGTATCGCGTTCATTTCTGTCTCCTTGTCTGTTGTGCATAGTTTTATCTTAATTATAAGATGTTCGTTGTCGTTCTCGTAACTGTTCGTGGTGTTGATCATTGCCTTATTGTCTTTTTTTGTTGATGGGGGTGTCTTGTTTTTCCTGGTTGATATATGTGCAATGCTGGTGGGTTTGCCTCTTTCCTCGTCGCGCAGACCACTCTTCGCTGGTGACTTTATTCGTTTAAAGTCTCCTGCCCTTCCGTCCTTTCCGTGGCTTCTATTTCTTGGAGTTTGGTCTCTTTTCGTGTACAATCCTTGATGAGGTACCCTTTCAGTCAGCATCGGAGGCATGCATTCTCCTTTCTTCTTTTCTGGTATTCCTGGTCGGACAACCGTTGGAATCGCCTCTTCCTTCTTCCTGCCGCGTCCAAGTCCATCAAGTCTCCTGCTGGTAGCGGTCTTGGTGTCCTGTTCGGTCGGTAGGTCCCGTTGTTGTTGCATAGCGGGGTTGGGTGCTGTATCCCCTTGGTCTTGTTTTGAGCGTGTCTAACCAGGTTGATTTTTGTCTCCCTTGTCGACGGCCCATACTGCGAAGCCTTCTGCTGTTCGATTGGTCTGGTCTGAGCTTATCCAGGCCTCTTGCAGCCATTCGGTAGTACCTCTCAGGAGATGGCGGTACTCTGTGTCGTTGTTGTATTCCACTTCGATGGATATCATGTGGAACTTGTGCTAGTAGTCCCAAAAGTTGTTCTTTCCTTGTCTCATCTTCTTCAGTTTGAGCCTTGCTGTTCCCTTGGGGTTTCTGTCTCCAAACTGGGTATAGAGGGTTTCTTTAAACTTCTTCCATGAGTCCCATATCCGGTCTCGTTTTCCTTCCATGTACGGCATTATCCATTGCCCTGCCGCTTCTCTTAAGAGGGACTTGGCACAGTCCACCTTAATCGTGTCTTTTCTGACTCTGTACCCCTTGACCTTGAAGTACTCTTCCCACTGACTCAGGAACTGTCTCAGTTTTTCACAGTCTCCCTGATAGAGGTCCGGTTCTCTTGCTTTCGGTCTTAACTCCGGGTGGGTGTTAATTGCCCGCAGGAACCTCGTCATCTGGTCCTCCGTCATCATCAGGGCCTGCGTCGTAGGTACTGTCAGGGGTGCTGGCGTTGCCACTGCGGCCATTCTGCTTGGTCACGGTGTTCCGTCGTGGGAACTATCTGACAGTGAAGTTTGTTCGCCTGTAACTAGACTTGCTGCTCGTAAGGGTTGGCTTGCTGCTTTGCCTAAGGCGTTTCGGACTCATCCTAGGTCAAGAGTATCATCTGTGAGATTGATATCCCGTTCGTTATTTTGGGTGAACTCGAGTTCTCTAGAGTTGCCTTTCTGCCGGCATTAGGTGTTGCACGAGACGTAAGCAAATGTTACGGTTTCCTACTACTCGTGTCACTCACGACAGGTAACGACCTTGGTTGGTTCTTCCCAACTGCCCTGCACTGTGTCCTAGGGCTCCTCGAGTCTCTAGACCCTATCTTTGTATTCTCATGTAAGAATTGGTTTCTCAGCAGTGCCGAGAATATGGGTCTTTGATTCGGTTAGTATGATCCTCTTAGCAGATAGGTTCTTGACTTTAAAGCAGATCCGTCTAGCGGATGAGGTTGGAGTATAAAGGTTTTTGTATTGTAAAGATCGTAAAGTACTAGATAGGAAATAACAGTAGATGGTTGCGTGAAGAGCTAACCCATCTGTGAAAACCCGGCCTTTATATAGGCCTCTTCCCGCAACCCTCACCCTCCCCTGATCCTCAAGCGAGGTCAGGTGCAAAATCCATCACGTGACTTAAACAAGTCATGTGCGAAACATAAATCAAACGCAATATAAATAAACCAACTGCCTAACCTACTAACGAGGTTACACGCAAAACATNCTAGCACACCTGGCGCTCTCAGCACCCTCTCTACTGGCAGTGCCCCCAGCTTCTCTAGCTCTAATACCCCCAACAACCAAACCCTGCTGCCATAATGGTGACACTCAGTAAAAGGTTGGGCTAGTGAAATGTGATTTATTTTGCATCAGGTTAACGAGGTCATGTGCGTAAAACCAACTTCAACATAAACGAGCCCCATGACCTGCTAACAAGGTCATGTGCATGAAAGAATCATAACTTCACTGTATGGCATCCAAGCGACGTCATATGCGAAACCTATTTCCATGCTGCCGTCATTTGGCTAGCGCTCCTCTAGCCAGATCGCGACAACTGGGCAGATACATTTCCAAGTATCACAAATGGACTTAGCACCTGACTGTGAGTGGTCTAATAATCCTAGGGAACAGCAAGTTGGAGAGGATTCTTATAGATTACAGACAACATTATCCAGCTCATCATCAGATATACTAGCAACCCAGGCCAGATGTAAGGATGGTATTGGAATGTTGGCATCCCAGGTTGGAGACAGAGCCAAACTGCCTACTAAATATATCTTCTTTACTATCAAATCATTGATAAGCATTAATAAACAATGGCCCTGGGGCTTGGTGGCCTGCCATACCTATGGTGAGAAGAACCAGTAGTGTAGTGCTCCATTTTATGTAGAAAAATATGTGGAACAGGAGTGGACGAGAAGATGTGAGATGTCTAGTGCTAAGCTGGGTTTGAAATGCCAGGAGGCACAGAACTACAGTGCTCTATCCAATGCCAAATATCGCAATAAACTCATATTCAAGAGACTTCATACCAGTGCTCAGTCACAGAGAGTCTGAAAAGTGATTGACACAATACCATAGACACTATATCAATTGTTCATTTTGTCTACATAGGTACAAAGTCTGTTAGCCTTGTACTTTAGTATTAGCAGTTCATGAAGTGTTCAAATAAAGTCATTTAGACTCCTCTACCTTATACCCAATGCGTTTATTTATTTAAGTTAATACACACTTGAGGGCCTCAGAGGGTGTGTAACCTGCTCTATTATATCATGTAATGCACCTCTTGACACCTTGCCAATTGGGTATACTGCCAATACCAAGTGGTGTCCCTTGGCATTCACATCCCCTGAGGCTTAAAAGCTTATTTCCTGGACCACCACATAAATATCAAATCTGTAGTACAGGTATGGTGTCCTATATAATCGCCCCCTTCCTCCCCTCCCACATTTCCTCTTCTATCTCATTCCTTCTTTGCTTCCTTCCCCCATTCACCTACCTCCAAATGGCTCCTAGCGACAGACAGGGAGCAGAGCTAATCCAGTCGAGAAAGGAAAAGTAAGCATAATATAGCCATATATTTGTTCAAAATACTGTACCCTCTAACTAAATCTCTTAGAAGTCCCACCATGCTACCTAACATGCACGCCGAGAGTGCAAAATAGAGGAGGGGACTGCAATGTCCTGTCATCAACTTGGAACTGAAGGAAACTTTGTAAACCCTGATAGTCTAATTGTGACTCACAGTTGTAGGACTTAAAGCTAACATTTGTCCTTCTATATGAATAGTAGCCCACTGCAATCTGATGAGCACTTCCTATTTGAGCCGGCAGTTAAAGATTCTTTGCAAGCTTAATCTAACCTACCTCAAGCTCCCCAAACCTATTAGGCTAACATCTGCCAGTATACTTAAACTAGCAGGTATTTTGGTGACATTGCTTACACCAAGTCATAGTATAAGATCAAGGATTCCTGTTGCCAAACTCCCATTTACTCAGTATAATATGAGGAGATCAAGGGCGACACCGTGGTGCACTCCCTAGATCCTAGCTGCCTGATGGACACCCAAGTAGAATCTGTCATGGATTTCCCCTACTCCTGTCCCCTTATCAAACAGCATGTTGCACTTCTTGAAGCCAGCTACCGCACATATAATATGGGGGAGCTCTTGCATCACCTGAAGACCTTGGTCAAGAACTCAGCCAAGAAACTCCGGTGGACCAAAGAGTATTACAATGTGGACCAGGTCAGTGGTGGTGAGGTTGTAGGACCTGTGAGGAAGTCTTCTCCGCTATTGACCTTCTCTTACCCTCATACTAATACATTATATTAGTGGTTGAATTGGATTGAACCTCCCTTTACTGCCTACAGGAAGTGAGACCCTATATTATTCACCGAACGGGAGCCCTAGAGCGTGTGTCCCGCAGCCATCTCTAGTATGCCATTGACTCTGATGGGGGAATTGCCTAGGAGTCCTTAGTGCACCTAGCTCTATAAATCTGCTCCAAGCAGTTCATGGACAATGTAGGAAGAAGGAAATCCGATACCCATGGTATCTAATCAGGGTGACTAGTGAGGGTTCACACAGACTTCATCTGGCCCTCCAAGAACCGCTTCCTCTCCAGCAACTCATCTTTCTCAATAGAGATAATGATATTCTGGCGTTACTCCTTGCCAACAATGGCTAAGAACCCCTAGACCTAATGGTCCTGAGTTCACTTCACAATTATCGACATGGGAACGCCGGACCCGTAAGCTGGCCAATACGAGATACCCATTTTTTGACCATATGGATTGAGATCATGCAGGCCAGATTGAAGATAGTATGGGGGCTATGTAGGAGGAGAAGGACCTGGAGAAGAGGGAATAGTTTGTGGAAGAGGAAGTGGGGGGTTCTCTGATACCCAGTAGCACAGGGAGGTTAGCTGTTGATGTAAGTTTTCGAATACAACTCAGAGTGAGATGATAATCGAAAAATAACAGCTAACCTCCAACTTAGGACAAGGAAGCCGGTACTGCTTGCCCCTTAACCCAATGAACTTGGAGGACTTTCCTCCCCTAGATGATGCACCTGCCATCCAGCGCAGACCCATTTGCCCACCCCATCTTGGCTGAGCCTGACACTCTGTCTTCTGAGTACTCTGGGTCTCTGCCAGAGGTATCAGGGGAGTCAGCCCAGCGTCTACAATGCAATAGTGTGCAGGACAGCCAGCCTGCTATTGCAACTCAGAATCTTGACAGCCCCCTGGCCTCCTACCCTATTGCCCCCACTATGGTGCCCCCTCTCTGAGCTCTGCTGTCACTCCTGGTACCTCCGATATCTCCAGTCCCCCTGGCACCCCTAATATCTCTACACTTCCTAGTATCTCCAGCACCTCCAGCACCCCCAGCATCCCCAGCACCTCCAGCATCTCTACTACTCCCAATATCTCTAGCACACCTGGCGCTCTCAGCACCCTCTCTACTGGCAGTGCCCCCAGCTTCTCTAGCTCTAATACCCCCAACAACCAAACCCTGCTGCCATAATGGTGACACTCAGTAAAAGGTTGGGCTAGTGAAATGTGATTTATTTTGCATCAGGTGACTTTTTTTCTTCTGTTTCCTTTCTTTGCTTGAGTTTTCTTGCGTAATAATGTGTAGTTTGGGTGCCTGGGATTCTCTTCTTTATTAGAAAATAACTATACTATAACTGCACTCTCTTACTTAGACCAATAGTACCTTGTATTGCTTGTAGCCAGATCTTCTGTTCCTGGTACCTGAATATGTTTGAGTAGTGATACCTTTACATCACCTTACGTTAACGTTTGAAATTCATTTACTACATTTGTCACTTCTCCCAGTCAAGTCCCTTAGTTGGCCTAGCATCTGCTAACTAAACAAGTCAATTGGCCAGATTGTATTACACCTTCCTATGTTCAGCCATGTCTATAAGGCGTTCCGAGCTAAGGTATGGAGTTCTTATCCATTTTAAGTATGGAAGGTGTCTTGCTAGAATAAGTCCTACTAATGAATACTTATTATAGCTAGAATTTGGTCTTAATGTCTTATACCAGTGGTGCCACGATTTTGTAAACTGTATTTATAGTGGAGTTATCAGGACCATGATTTCTGGGAATACCTGGACAATACCCATAATACTAAATACCAGGAAAACTGTTTTTCATAGGCAAAACATTTGCTTTGACACCGAGTGATAGTGTGTGATTCTACTAACCCCCTACCTAAGTTCTAGCATATAAGATGTGACATATTCCATTGAAGACAAGAAAACTATCATATACAAACTCCTTATCTTTCTGACATGCAAGATATATGCTATTGTGGTACGTTCTAATATATACCTTTTCTAATATTCACCAAATTCTGCTAGTACCTTATGTATAGTTAACTAAATGCTAATTTGCACAATTAGCTGATACCTCATATCAGCAACATGAACCAAGTTAGAGGTAACGCCATAACTGCTGCTATAGGATCTATGAGATTGAGGCTGGGAATGCAGCAAAACCAATTCAGCAGCTCTACCAGTATACTGTCAAACCAACCATCACTCTGTCCCAACCCTTCACTGCTGGGCTCAATACAGACACTTGAAAGACCCCTAAAATACCCCGAGAGAAGCATGATACAGACCATGGTGTATAGTGAACCTGGCATTGATCAAGATATACAAGTATACCTGGCAACAGTTGTCCTAAGTGATACTAGCAGAGATGACTACTAAAACTCACACGGATCTGATAGAACTAAATTGGATACCAAGTCTGATGCGTAATGCTGCAGAGGACAATGCTGGTTATGATAGCATCTTGCTAGGACTGTGTTATCAGTTAGGAAAGATGGATAGACAAAGAAATGGTTATATGATAACAGTTTGAATTTTAACTACCCCTGAATTGTAGGAAATGGTTCTAGTCAGGAGGGTGCTGGGCACCTATCAATAGATAATCTGCAGTAAATCATATACTGCACTGATGTTCTCGTTACCTAGTATAGTGCAATACTTATACCTGCTGACCAGTACCACTACATCTGGTGTCAGGAGCCTGAGTCCAGCCATTGAATCAACTGCACTAGAGTATCCGCATATCTGGCCTGACATTACCTCCTAGCGAAATACAGCATCAGGAGTAGAGGCAGCTATAATTGCACAGGTAAAGACTCTGATTCTCTAGCACACCCTAGTTGCTAACCCATACCCAGGTATAATTTCTTTAATGTCAAAGGTACAGTGTGTTTGGCTTCAGGGGCATGAGGAAATTTTTGATGCAGAACACATTGAGCTATCAGAGAAAAGTATAAGGATAGCCAGTGCACATGCTAACAAAGACACATGGCGCAACTGCAGCTGTATTACTCATGGGGAAAGATACTGAATAAGCATTCATGGGTAAGATTCCAGTTTCTTGACAATGTGAAACATAGCATTATAAAATTATACAATCTCTCTGAAGGCGATTCTACAGCTCTTACATGTAGGGTGAACTGCTTCCTAGAAGAGGATACATTTATGAATGGCTCAAGCTGGTATCAGGTTAACAGCTGGTTGATAACATGAGCCTTTGAGCAATGACTAATGATGATTGAACACCATGCAGGAAATAATATTCTAATTCCTAGCATCCCAGAATCCCAAGGCCAATTAGGAGAGGTACTTTGAGGGTGATAAGATACGCGAGATTGCCAAACCTGATTTTCTTAGATGCATCAATGGCATAATAATTTGCTAAATGTGTACGATACTCTACCATACACTACAGGCATGGAAAACTGTGGTATATAAAAATTCAGATGGCTGCAAGCCTGGGGTGGTTAGAGGTAAGTCATGTATAATCAAACTTGTTTATTTGCAACCAAGTTGGCTTACTTGATGGCAGAGCTTCTTGCTCAGCGGAGAAGAATATGGGCACATTGCCCTGGAGAGGTGCAGCAGATGATTGTGGAAAAAACCCAGCAGACTATTAAGGAAAAGGTAGAAAACATATGTAACCGGTACGGGTCCTAGGATGGTTTTATGTTTGGTTTCACAGTATCGTTTGATACTTGTATTGTTTCGTGTGCTATCAGTTGATACACACAATGTTTTATGTTTGGTTTCATAGTATCGTTTGATACTTGTATTGTTTCATGTGCTATCAGTTGATACACACAATGTTTTATGTTTGGTTTCATAGTATTATTTGATACTTGTATTGTTTGTGTGCTATCAGTTGATACACACAATGTTTTGAAATATTGCGCATACTGGAGATAAGCGATATGCGGTATTTAAAGACCGCTGATTTCTGCAATGGAAACAGCAGACTTCGACAGACAGTATTCTTAATATACTTGGTTGAATGGTTACTTCTGTGATTTCCAATTACACCCCATTCGAAGACTCCTTTAGTAAGCAGCACTTGCTTCTTGTTGATCAGGAAGCCATCTGCTCCTATTGTACTACTACGTGACTAGGGCCCAGCTCAAAGACATTACATTTTTTAACCTCAACAAGTGGTTGGAAACCTACCTGGACTTGGTCTGATCGATCTACAAGAGTCCAACAACGTAGCTAGCAGCAGGGAGCGGCAGAGCCACAGAAGGTTCGGCTCCGCTAATACAACACCATGGAGTCACTGGAGGCTCGAAGTGGGAAGCAGGTCCCGCAACAAGGCCTTACAAAATGAACGCAACCCAAGAAGCCAAAGGGGCCAAGGAGCGACTTCTCAATTGACGAGGCAGAAAGGCACTTAGCGCGAGACTTGGCCAAGCAGACCTTTAGCGAATCAACCGATGAGTTAGCAAAGGCAGTAACAAGCATTCCTGGGCTCTTTCCCCGGAGCCCCAGTAAAGGGAAGGCACCGGCATTACCACTTAAGAAAGACAGCCCACCGATCTGTACCCCAAAGGAGGAAAACGACAACGGCGAAAACCCAGATCACTCGGTGGTAGCAGAACCTCCAGACGAAAACCCTAGTGACGAGCCAGAAAGCTTGTCAGATGACAGTTCCAGCAGTGGGGACTCCGACGAAGATATGTCCGAAGGAGAATCCCCTGGGCCGCCCGGCCCAGGGGCCAGGTGAACAGGACCCAAGGTCAAACTCCCACTACCGCCCATATTCTTGGGCGAAAAGGAAGACCTAAAACCTGAAGCATTTGATCGATAGGTAACAACCACTTCCCAATACCTTGAACTGCACGACGTGGATAGAACAAAAGAAGGAAGTGGAGCATACTTCGGAAGCTTCTGTACGGGAAAGGCAGAAGAAGTGTACTATCAAGCAATGAACTATTACGACAGCAAGGACAAGATACAAGGTGCAACTCTGATCAAATGCCTACGGGATAGATTCCAATCCTCAGGCAATACTGAAGAAGTTTATAAGAAGTTCAAGGAAATCCAACAGGTCCGAAACGAGAAAACAGAAAGAATAACAATGATCGCAACGGACCTCCTAATATACCATGGACGATTGCCTAGTGGAACAGTATCCTAGTACACACTTCGACAGAGACTGTGTGACGCAATGCATCTCAGACTAGGCCAAGAGGTCGAACCCATGGAAGAAGACGGAGACTCTTTTGACAGGATCGTCACAGGAGCTGAAAGGAAGAACATCATCTTGTATAAAACAGGAGTTTACTGAATGAACACGCCGCAGGAGCGGAGTAGTAGAGGATCATCATCATGCGATAACACAAGGAAGGAAAACGCAAACTGCAAAGGCTCGAAAGGCAAGAAAGATAAGAAGTAGAAACAACGCGAGGAGGGAACGTGTTTTGAATGTGGGAAAAACCGGTACTATGCAAAGGACTGCTATGCCAAAAAGGGAAAAGGAGGATCAGCTAAGCGAGAAATGAGTATGAAACACATGGAAGCAACCAAATACGACAAAGTGGAAATTAACTCGGTAGAAATGGAAAGCCTCTGAATACCACCAGCCCTGGCAATAAGGCCCCGTGACGCACTGGATGGGACAATCCACGTAGAGCGCCATCCTGCAAAGGTACTATTTGACACCGGGACAATTGGGTGTCACATTGTTAGCGCCACATTTATCTCTACCCATCGCATACCAACAGAACCACTACCCCAACCAACAACAGTCAACATGGCAATGAAAGGTTCCCACTCTTCAAGCCACAAGAAGTGGGGACTAACCGTGGGAATCGGAAAAATGAAATAGACGAATTAGGAAATGGTTAGTAGAAAACTGGGCAAAATGCGATACCCTGATTGGAATGCCATTCCTGAAAAGACACAATGCCCTTATCAAGTGTGGGGACATAGCGGTGGAGTTTCTGGATGACAAACTACGGGTACTATGTAAACCAACAAGTGCGGAATTGCGAGCCGCTGTTTCAGACGCAATCTCAGTAACACTGTTAGAGGAATACAAGGATGTATTCCCCGACAAGGTCCCTGAAACACTGCCCCCTGTACGAAAGATAAACCATCATATTCGGCTAAAGGATCCAATGGATCTTAAAAACCAACCAACATACTTAATCCTAGAAGCATACAAGGAGAAACCCATGAACTGGATAAACGAGAAATTACAGGCTGGAGTGATCGTATGACAGGAAGTTCCCGGTGCGGCACCTATATTTGTACAACCCAAGTCAGACAGAAGGATCTGTCCCCTTGTAGACTTGGAAATCCAAAACGACAACACGATCATGGATAGTCCGTTGATCCCCAACCAACAGCAGATCCTTAACCGAATAGGACGAGCGAAATATAGGAGAAAAATTGACCTAAGCGACACATACTTCCAAACACGAGTGGACAAAGAAAGTGTTAGATTCAACTCATTCAAGACACCGTTTGGAGGATTTGTCAGCAAAGTAATACTACAAGGAGACATGAACGCACCAGCAACCTTTATGTGAATAATGGAAGACCTCCGGAGCGAATTCCTCCATGATTTTGTATGGATATACATTGATGATATCCTCATATTCTCAGACACACCAGAGAAACATGAGATACACATACGCCAAGTGTGTGACCAACTTAGCAAGGCTAAGTTCTATGCGAGCAAGAAAAAATCAGTACTATTCGCGGATAAGCTAGAGGTACTAGGACACATAGTGGGCAACGAAGGAATCCATGCATCTCCCCCAAAAATATCATCCATTGCAGGATTGGAGATGCCCCAAAACAAGAAAGAATTGTAACACTTTCTAGGAATAGTCAACTATGTGGCCTAGTTCCTCCCACACCATGCTACACTAACCGCACCGTTAACGGACTTAACAGGAAACAGTGAATTCGTATGGACAACAACCCATCAGACAGTATTTGAGATGATCCAGAAGCAAATTGTCGATCACCAGGTCATGCAACCAATAGATATACGAAGTAATGAACCAATTTAGTTAGTTACAGATGCCTCAGACTTAGGAATAGGGGCATAGGTGGGACAAGGACCCACATACGAGATGGCTCGACCAGCTGCATTACACAGCAGAAAATTCACCCATGCACAAATAAATTATGGAACCACCGATAAAGAGGCCTTAGCAGTAATGGAAGTGCTTAACCAGTTCCACAATATACTAATAGGAAATACCTTCACAAGAGTAACGGACCACCAACCCCTGACACACCTACGAACGACAAAGAACCCCAGCAGAAAGCAAGTGAGATGGCTCAGTGCATTAGGAAAATATGATGCAAAGATAGTCTACGCACCGGGAAGCACAAACTATTTAGTTAATGCCCTTTCCCAGATTTGTGAGGGAGGATCAGACTTGAATCTACTCTATGTCAAAGATTATACAAAGGAAACGGACGATATCTCAGATAACATGGTCTACAAGCAAGAATCAAACACAATGGAGCCCAAGTGAGATATCTCCCCTACCTCCCCTCCTTACTCATATACTGAGTACCCCAACAAGGCCCCTGTGCCCCCTGAAAGCCCCTACTCGATCACTGCAGGGAATGATTGGGGTGACAAATGCACCTTGCGAAGCACGCCACCCAAAGAACTCCAACATAGCAGGCTGCATTACTCACACTGTTATGTAGATCATTGCCCATACCACCAGACCGAAATCAAATTCACAAACAACCACCCCAGATGGCGGAGTGATCCAACTCCAGACCCGCCTGGTGAAGGACCGAGCCACCCAAGCACAGAAATTGATCCAAGCCCCCCAGAGTCCCCCGAGATCAAGGACTGGGAATGGCAACAAATGATTAGTGAAAGACCAAATAGTGCTTGGGAAGGGCCGTCCACCCTGATTCAGCCCATACCCAGGTCCTATGCAATCCTGGCACTGTTGATCCCCACAGCCCTCGCATTCCAGATGCCAGAACCAGACAGTCCACCATCTATCAGGCGTGCAGAACCAATTGAAAACCTTCCCTATGGGACAATTGCGGCATTCCGGATACCAGGACCTGATGACCCACTGCCTATCAGACACATAGAACTACTAGAAAACCTTAGCAATGAGACAATAGTCTCAGTGATGCCCCCGACGATGACTGAATATCGGCATGGGCTATATGATGTCTTGGAAAATAACAAAGAGGATGATCAGCCTGAAGTAACTGGAGGAAGCGAAATAGAAGATGAGCGGGACACCTTACAGACAATCAATGAAATGATTGAGACATTTCAAGCACACATGGTTGCAGCATACCGAAGGGAACCGATATGGAAAAAGGTCAATGAAAGTAGGGACTCCGAAGGAGACCTATCCTCCTACATGGTTGCGAATAGAATGTCAGACACAAAAGCCCAGTACGGGGAAAACTGCCTGTATATGCCGAAAGGCCGCGCCTATGGAAATACTACGTTAAGGGAGTACGTCATTAGCGAGATCCACAAGAAAGGCCATCACAGTGTGGAATGAAACTTACAGTACACTACCGAGTACCTATTCTGGCCTGAAATGTAGAAGGACTTCAGGGTATATGTGGCACAATGTCTTTAATGACCCAGCATACATAAGCTATAGCAGCCAGAACCTACACCCATACAGGTAGCCAGGAGGCGAACTGGTAGGAACCAGCTGGCAAGTTAGTACTTGACCTATGGAGACCCAATGGCCTGGGCTCCAAGATGAACGGAATCAGCTGACCAGATACTAAGATACCTAGGCACACCCAGGAGTGGTGTCAGCATATTTAGGGACCTCTGAAGAGAGCAGTTGCTCAGCTAGGCTGGGTAATTGGGGGAAGGTCAGAAATGTCTATCTCCAGGAACGGGATGGACAGGGTAACAGGGAAAGGTTATCTTATCCGCCGGACAAGGTTACCCTACCCTCAGGATCAGGTTGCCCTGCCAGTGGGCTTCGGTTACCCTGCCTGAGGTCCTGAGTTACCCTAACTTGCAATACGAAGTCTCTCAGGGGGTTCAGAAAAGATGACCAGAATGTTTGTCATGCGAAAGCATGCATAATACTGAAATCTGGGGTTCCGGGAGTTGTTATTGGGCGAGCTACACAGCTCCGAAGAAGCTGTAAATTGGAGACATCATTCCTATCATACCTCTCCGGCTCCGCCTTGAGGCCCGGACGTCATGGGCAAACGGTTGTGTAGTTGTGTGCAGTCTAGCAAAGAAAGAGCTTTGGAGACCTGCTTGCAACACCGTATGCGTCGCTGCCGTCCGGTCAACCATAGGCTGTTCGCAGGATATATAAGGGGGCATGGGGTGGAAGGTGGAGTACCTCCTCCAAGTAGTTCTGAGTAAAAAAGACCAAAACTGGCAGAGTTAACGGGTGTTAACCGTGGGGGTCCCAAAGGTAGTCCAGGGTGCTACCAGGGTGGCCGCGAGGGTTTTACACCTACCAAGCCTGAAAGGGTCCCCAACGCCATAGGCTCTGAAAGGGAAGTACAGAGACACTAAAAGCATGATTCCTACCACAGGTAAGGTGGATCTGAGGTGGTGGTTCTGGGTAGCGCCAATTGGACCCCTCCCGGATCACTGTATCCCGCGGAAGACACCGGAAGTCTATGAACCGTAAATAGTAGATAGATAACCCGCTCAAGGTAGCTTCCGGGGCCAAGTAGAGATCAATGCTCATGGGAAGGGTGTCATAGATAATCTGGTTCATGCGGCGTCTTGACTGTTGGCTGGTGGCAAGACTCCGATGCACAGAAGCTTTCACTCCAGTGGGCAAAATGGCAATGCGCCGCAGAAATGATAACCGCATAAGGTGAACGCTGACTAGAGTGTGTCGACACATGCATGCCCAAAGGGTGTGCCAGGAGACGTGTCGGACCGCCCTTAGCAGAGAAGAGTGTCCTCGAATGGTTGGAGTAAACTGATGGGGGAGTTTCAGGCATAAGATAAAACTACCAGAAAGTCTATGCGAGAACTCTCCTACTTCAACAATCAATCCTCTCGAGACCTTAATTGAGTGAAGCATCAGGCTTAACGATATTAAGTTTTACTGCTTACTTTATTCTCACATTTGTGTAAACCTTTGACGATAAGTTGAAGTTGTTTGGTACGGTTGCAACCTTGGGATCCATCTTCCTATGGGTGCCCCTGTTACAATGTCACGCCTGTCAGGCAAACCAAGAACCCACAAAGTTACCTGAAGGAAAAGCGCAGACGATTGTCCTACCCTCCGAAATATACGAGTCAATAGCCATTGACTGCGCAGGACCTTTCCACAACTCCCAGGGATACAATACAATCCTGCTTGCGATAGATAGGTTTTCGGAATTCACATGGTTCATACCTACGACTAAGGAAGTAACAGCAATAACAACCTGGAAACTACTGCGCAATAAAATGTTTACTCCCCATGGTTGCCCAATATCAATAGTAAGCAATGCAGGCCCATGATTTGAGTTACATGTGTAGAGACAGCGGTGTCGATCACTAGGGATTGAGCACATCAAAGCGGCACCAGGCCACCATGAGACGAATAGACAAGTTGAAAGAAAAATTCCACAATTGAAAACGGCTCTTCGAAATTTAGTCCATGCATGGCAAAACAATTGGTTCGATGCCATACCGGAGACAGCAGCATACCTAAATGCAGGATGGTCAGAAACCCTCGGTATGTTATCATATTAAGCTGTTTTTGGCCAAAACTACCCTCTACTCCCCCTAGCGAATTTCAAGAACTCCACAGTACCAGCCACCCATGAAATGTTAAACAGACACCAAGCAATCCAGAACACGGCCTTTAATGCTATCAAATTGGCGCGATTTAGGAGTACGAGAACCGCAGCGAAACGACGCAGACACCATACAGCAATAGGGAAAGGTAACCTGTTGATGGTATATCGAAGTCTATTCGCAACGGAGTCGGGACAAAGCAAGAAATTGCAACCGCCCTGGTGTGGACCATTCAAAATTATTGGATACGATGAACATACATAGAACTACACGGTAGAAATGGCCAGCAGAATGTACAGAAACTGAGAAGTGACATTCCACGCATCTACTGTAAAAGGATAACTCTCTAACGATGATATCTCATTCCCGGGAAGAAGCCATGCAACACCACCTGTGATTGTGGTCAATGAGAAGCCGGAGTAGGAAGTGGTAACGATAAGGGACCATAGATGACAATATGATTGCGACCAATTCCTAGTAAAATGGGTGGAATACCGTGAAACGGAAAATAGCTGGGAACCCCTTGAAGGAGTGGAAAATGTGATGGAATCAGGTAATCGATAGTGGGAAAACAACAAACCAGAGGATGAGCTACCCCCTACAATAAACTATGTAACAGTGGCATGGAGCCCAACCATACCAGAAATGCAAAGCCTCCGCCCAGATACAGATCAAGGGATACAGAACAGATTTTGTTCAGCCTACTTTGAGAGCGAATTTGAGAGCAGCGAAGATGAAAACAAGGTCATGGAAGACGAAGCTGCATACCTAGAGTGGCTAGCCGAAGCCGAATATCAGGAATAACAAGGAAAGAAACACACCATCCAACAGCTTTACGATGTCAAACTATGAGCAAGTAACGTTGAAACCTCACTATCAGCTAAGGGGACTGTTGTTGAACTGTGATATTATCCCTAGACAGTACCTTACAGACCGATTATGGATACACATTTGCCACAAATGCCTAGAAATAACAACTGAGTCAATGGGACGGATGTAGGGAGAAACAAGGTCTGACATATTCCGCTTTGGAAGTGGATGTTACCTAAGCACAGAAAAATGCGAGGTGTGCCCGGAAACGGAAGAAACCGAGATTAAGTACCACCCACCTTCCCCTGACCGCCTAAGCGAGGTCAACACCTGAGAAAGGCCAACATCTAAGCGAGGCCAACACCGAGACATAAATACCACCCAACATTCCTCAGACTCCTGTGAAGAAAAACATTACTACCAGATCAACAAACCGAAAAAACCCTTACAAGACATACTACTCTTACAAACCTTTACCCCCTTTACAAAGTCAAGAAATGTCGGCATACGAAGAAATAAGCATCAAGGGACGACATATCATCGTCAGGGAACTACTGCGCAGTGGAACCATCCTACTAGAGGCATACTGGAAAATATTCTATGTCGATTACTACAAGGAGTGCGGACCAATCGATATTGAGACAGAGGATTGGGAGGACCGCACAGTCTGAAACTATACCGACCTACCACACTACAAGGAGTCAGGTTGCTTTGTGCACAAAGTACCCTGTCAGGAGTGTTTGGAAAGGTGGTTGGAAGGAGTAGAATAGATGCTGCAGGACGACATAGGGATGTTGCAGGATAGCGATAATGATGAGGATGGGTCCTATGGGGACTTTCAGGAAAATAGTGCGTTTACCGACTATTAGGATTTCATTAAGTTGTTTTATTTCGTGAAATTGTTATTTTATTTTGGGAGTGTAACTGGTACGGGTACTAGGATGGTTTTATCTTTGGTTTCACAGTATCATTTGATACTTGTATTGTTTCGTGTGCTATCGGTTGATACACATATTGTTTTATGTTTGGTTTCACAGTATCGTTTGATACTTGTATTGTTTTGTGTGCTATCGGTTGATACACACAATATTTTGAAATATCGCTCATACTGGAGATAAGCTATATGCTGTATTTAAAGACCGCTGATTTCCGCGATAGAAACAGCAGACTTCGACTGACAGTATTCTTAATATACTTGGTTGAACAGTTACTTCTTTGATTTCCAATTACACCCCGTTTGAAGACTCCTTTAGTAAGCAGCACTCGCTTCTTGTTGATCAAGAAGCCATCTGCTCCTATCATACCGCTACGTGACTAGGGCCTGGCCCCAACACGTTACAACATACATGGCATATGACCAGATCACTACTAAGAATTTATAGATGATTGCACAGTCATAGCTGAAGAGCTATGGGGTCAAACATCTAGCCCGACTCCATAACAGCCTACCCTCTATGGTCAGACTCCCAGTAGCCTGCACATCACGGCCCTGGTTGGTGTCACAGCCACATAGCAGGGCTTCAATAGCATTGGGGTGTTGGTTGCACCTATAGAGAGCTGGGTAAGGATGCTTGCACCATGATAGGAAAGGGTGGTTAGCTGAAGTTTTGTGTAATGGAACCCCCGGGAAACTGATCGAAGATTGCAGCTACGCAGAGGGAAGGGGTTAGGGATGTTGGGATTTATCAGCAGAAGATTTTCCTGTGTTATATAAGAGAGTGTGTCCCTTTAAGTTTTACTTTCTTTGTGCAATCTAGTAATTTCCAGTCTACACCTGTACTTAGAAATTACAACTTTGTTTCTTATTCACATCATCAGAACCCATGAACCCTGACCCTGACTGCTGAGATCCTGTCTCTGACCCCTTGAGCCTTGATACAAAAACATTTTGTTTGTACATCCACCCTCCCTTTCTCATCCCACCTCCTATAGTGTGCCTTGGACTATCCGCCCTTGACCTCGCATGGACCCTGCCCATTACAGTTAGGCACCAAGACAGCCAAAACAATTTCCCGGAAATAGACTTGTCTTTAGTCTTCCCCCAGACATCAGCTACATGCATACTCAACTTGCTGAATTCTGATCCTCCAAGTGCGAATGGCTTATATCAGGTTACCAAATAAGAGATAGAAGATAGTGTTACAAGTCCTATGCCATTGGAATACCTGTTGTTTGGCTTCATGAATTTGGAGAAAGGGGAAGTAGGTCCAACTAGCAGTTTTAGGAAGACTAACTAGGTAAATAATAGACATATAGAGTAGCAAGAATTAGTTGAATCTGGTTGTCCATAATGTAATATGTGACAATGGCAGGCGTATAGGAAGATAATAGTCTCAATTTAATGGTACAAGGGAAAAATGATGAGAATAAGGGTACTACAGGGGTGTCCAGATGATCAGAAAAAATATTATAATTAGGACGCATCTTGCTACAATGTCTCAAGGTTTTCACAGGGGTCAGACGATATCTTGAAGCTGTCCTAATCTTATGCAGTAGCATCTAAAGAGAAACAAGAATGTCCAGATGGTATCAGAACACATTACTAATATGGTGAAAAATTGGAGTGCAAGGAGCGTGACAGGACAAAGGTCGTGGTATACTTGCCTAAAGAGAGCATAACAGGACAGGAAGTCTAAGGACCAAGGTTGTCCAAATGTCAGGAGTGCGGATCAGATGTCAGAAGTAAAGACGGTGGAGTAGAATGATTAGATGTTGCCCAAATATAACAGCAGAGATTTTGGTATTGTCGGGGCACCTGGAAGGTGCACCAGATGCTACTGAGATGCAAGACAGTTTGTCAGATACATTCTAGATGCAAGAGTGGTGTACCAAATGTTGCCAGGATGCTGCGAAAGGAAGAGGTCCAGGTCAGAAAGGAGTTCAGATGAGGGATACTAAACAATATGAATCAGAATACAATATCTGGTCCATGTTGCATACTGATTTGCAATTAATGTTCTGAGTGTTTCAAGTGCCAGACACAGAGGATGCTTGTGGTACAAGCATAAATTTTCACCAATGTAGATATTCTTCTAAACCAAGTACTACTCCCTCTACCATATAATTGTATAACTTTTTCCCTTGATTACCCTGGGCCTTTAGTACTAGCATGCAAAGAGTACAAATATGGCTTAAAATTGCTGAAATTGTCCTTCTATCCATATCCTAGAAGTTGCAAAAGAACTTCCGACATATGTACCGAACAAATGGTAGGCAGTACTTTACCTGTTTTTGTTTAAACTGCTTTGACTACAAATATTAGCTTTGTATTTTAGATTGTATTTACAAGATATTATCACCTACTAGTAATTGAGAAGATAAAAGATATATTATTATTAGCTTTTTCTTCTTTCTCTCAACTGCATCATGAAATCTAAGCCATTGTTCCCACCTCTCCATACTAGCTTTTAAAGTACAGTTTTGAGAACAAGTACATGACTTTTGAAATTGTCTAATATGTTCATGAAATTCATCAAGATCTATATAAGTTCTTCTATTAATACATCTTATTTTCTTTACAACTAGTAAGAAGTTTATTTATCATACCTGAAAGTAAACTAAAATCCACTTTTTCAATTTCTGAATCTCTCTCAGTATCTAGCCCTTGAGACTCTGAAAGGGATTCATGATCATTATCTTCTATATCAGCACTATAACTAGTAGTCAAAGAAAAATCTAAATTAGGGAAAGTATCATACTTCATTGTTTTAAAGAAAATTTAGAGATGTTTCTAATATTAATTGTACTTTGAGAAAAAAAAGAGTGACAATTCAAGCTCTGGTTGAGGAGAGTTGCTGCACTGTATTCATATCTTACAAAAAAGATAGGACAATAAGATTGTCTGATAACTTCTGTTTTACTAATTATTTGTACCACAGATTTATTATAGTTGTTGCAATCAAGAAATATAAATTAGAATTACAAAATATACTATAATAATGAATTCTACTCATAAAATAAAGTCATAAATATGTTTCTGATAGATCTTTATCTTTTCTATGTTTGTATGTAATAAAAAAAAACAGATTTTTAGAAATATTTACTTTAAAACTCTACTCTGAGCTCAATTTTTTTGATAAATATTTTTTATGACTATTAGAGGGTACTCGACAGGCTCAAGAAGTTTTATATGGACTAAAGTATATTTGTTGCATTGGTAAAGTTGTACATTTTTTATATAACAACAGCCCGAAGCACTTATATTGTACCAGTAACCTCAAAAGTGACTAATCCTATAGCTGGGTCTTGGCAACAACAGGAGTCCTAGGATTGAAGAGTAAGTTTGTAGAACTTCTATTTATTTGCTATAGATGTCTTACCCAATAGCTAATAGGTAGTTGCCACATGAACGACTTATATTAACCAATTGTAGTTATATTTAGATTATGGATACCAAGTACAATAGTAGATTCAATTGACTATAAACCTCTCTATAATTTTTACAGTATTGCTACAATTAATTCCAAATTCTCTCTACCAAAAAAAAAAAAACACATATAAGAAAAGAGAATAAGAGTAAAAGGACAATTAGAAGACCATGTTCTGATATGAAAGAATATGAAGAGACAGGAAACAACCTATAATAAATATATACAAGTAATTATCTTATAACAAAAAATAAGTCTAATATAAAAGATATATGAATAGCTAGAGATACTAAGCATATATAGTTAATATAAGCTAGGAGATTGCAATAAAGTTAAATCTCAACTTTGAATCATGCCTAAGAATCAACTAATGTACAAAGCTTCATGACTTATCCTCAATATATCTCTGTTCTAGTGGGTCAGTACTCTTCAATGAAGCTGAAAAGGCATAACTAGAAGTCTTTATGAAACAAGATAAGCAGACTCAACACTTGTAGTAGAAGGAAGTTATAGTACAGCTGGGCTATATATACTCAGTTAGAACAATTAGAGATATTATAGCCTCAATGTAATACTATAAGAGACTTTCTCGAAAGAAGTAAGCTTTTTTCTATTCTAGCCTAATGTATTTATTGAGATAATTGGACCTCATATTCTACTATTGCAGTTGCTTCTACTTCATATTAAGAGTCCTTGTAGCTAACTAATAAAATTATAGGTAGGGTATTTGGAGCTACAATAAGCCAAAATAGATACAGTAGTGTCAAGATCATCCCCATTGGACAGAAGAAGAATGATGATAAACTGTCTAGACTGATGAGTCTAGCTTTAGTACTACTGGCTTTTCATATTGGCCATAGATCACATAGTATGTAGATGAAGAGGTTTATCCTGATTGTATAAATGAATCTTGGAAATCTGGTGGAAACTTAGTTATAGTTTGAGGAGCTTTCTGCAAAACTACAAAGTCACAGCTTCATATTGTTCCACCTGGTACAACATTAAACTCTAAGAGATACAGAAACAATGTTATGTCATCATATTTAATACTTTTTTAGCATTACATATGTTAGAAATATAGTTGGACAAGAGTTGTTGAGAATAGTGCTCCTAGTTATCAAGGTCATGCTAAAGTATACTAGAGAGAATCTGGTATAGACTACATAACATGGCCTCTGCAGTCACAGGACTTTAATCTCATAGCAGTCTTATGGGCTAATATAGAGACAGAACTAGATCAGATTCATGAGTAGGCACCTGATTTAGATACTTTAGTAGCTATTGTAAAAGCAGTCTATAGTATTATTACATCAGAATAACTCTCACAACTTATTTCTAGCATGCCAAGAAGGTTGAAAGCTGTAATTGAAGCTGGAGGCAATGCTATAGGCTATTAAGGCTTGTATTAATCAGTAAATATTATGTAGAAAATATAATTCTTGAGTTCTACAAACTTTTTCCCTTTAACAATTTACACAAGGCTCTACCAATCATGTCTGTAGGTGACCTGCATGCTTATACAAACTTCAGCCTATAAGGACTAACTTCTACAGACTTAAGCACATACTCTAAGTATAGTATGATACTATCATACTAGTGTAGAGCCATCAATACCTTAAGTGATTTGGGAATTCTTTGCTCTTTTTGTTCATATAAAACCTTTAGCCCAAGTGCCTGATAGCAGCAATCAGTAAATCCCATAGTAATTTTTTGTTCATAATATTATATCAGAAAGGTCACAGATAGCTGTTGATTTCCCTTTGCTCTGCTCGCCCCCCTTCCATCCATTACGCCCAGCTGGCTAAGAGGCCCTGTTGTTGCTAGGAGGTAGGTGTCAGGACCCGGACAGGAAGGAGCGATCTGATTAGATGGGGTATCCGATGATCAGATCCCACTTTTGAGATAGTCATACAGCACATAATAAGAAAGATGTATTTTGTTTCTCTTTCTTATAGTATTTGTTCTATTTCTTCAGTTACAATAGTATAAACAATAAGTGGTAATTTGCGCAGGTCCGAAGATATGCCGAGGAGTGCCAAGATGTAGTGTCCACAAACCTTTTTCACCCATCTGGTAGCGATTCAGGGATGGGGGACCGACCAAAGAGATCCCTATCACGCACACCTTGTCACTCGATTTTTTGGAAAAAATCTTAGTGGGCCAAAAATCGGGATCCCTTGGCTCGTTGTAATAACAATTTCCCCCCGAATTGTCCTTTTTGACAACTGGATTCTTGAGCGGTGGCCGAAAATATGGGACTTTTTTTTTGAGTTATGACAATATTAAATATTATTATGATATCATACCTCTATAAAGTTTATCTGCGATATACTGGTAGACTATGTTGTTTGCGACTTTTGGGGTGGCGATAATAACATGGACATATGGTACTAAACGTGGACTAAATTGTCGTACCGTGCTCAAACACGTTGGAAATGTTCCCTAGTCTATTTCTGGCTGGGCGTTCAAGTATACCCCCCCTCAAAACCTTACCAACGCATGCTGGGATTCCGTCAACGGCCACAAAAGCATATAAAAGCCAAATGCACCCACGACCAAAAGCACATAATAAACCGCCGACTTCCACCTGGGCCCGTCGACGGGGCCAATATCCGGAAGTCCCATAAAGTTGCAGAAGGAATGCACGGAGATGGAAGTCCACACCGAGCCTGTTCGCAGAAACACAAACGTAGCGAACCAGCCGAAAAGCGTGGTATATGTGAACTGGAAGAGCGAGCGAATGATCATCACGACCACTCTGTTCGGATTGTTAATGTAGAATTCATATGCATGGTGGATGTGCGCTATAGTGGTAAAACAGTTAGATGGTGTTAATGGATGACGGGGTGACGGGCATATAACGGCTTGTTACGGGACAGGACAAGATGACTTGGCCCGGATATCTGGAGGGTCGAAATAGGGTTTTTTGAGGGCAAACAGTGGGTGGGCGGTAAAGAAAAGTGGATGAGAACAGGGGCAAAATAAGAGCAGAAAATAGAACACCTAGAATCGGAGGAATGGGGAAACCCACCGATTCCGAAAAACAGCGGGGATATAAAAACTACTGTTCCGGGCGATCTCCCGGCAAGAAGGTGCAATGGTACCACGCAGGCTCGGAAAACAATCTCTTCGGTAAAGGGTCCCTAGAAGGGCGGAAAGTTCGAAGGTAAAAATAAAGTCAGCGGCTAAGATTTTCGTCATTATTATTTAATATATTTCGCAGGTTAAACCTTCGATTCGCGAGGGCGCCGGTATCAGTTCCGATACAGGACTTGAAACGGCTCGAGTTTGGAAGCGGGTGCATATTCTCAGGAAGCGGGGAAGAGAGGAGCGATAAAAATGTCTCCTTCCCTTCGCGCACTTCTCCCCTCCCACCCTGGGATGCAGAGTAGGACGGGACGAATGCGGGGGAATTCACGGGTACGCGGGGAGATATTAACAATGAAGAGGAGGTGAAGGAGGAATTTCGTGTCAACTTACGGCAACGTGATTCCTCCAGCCGATCCATGTGGTGAACATCTTGCCCACGTCACCTTGTAGCTCTCGCCAACCATGCTCGAGCCATAACCGCCGAACCAGAGGCCCCAGGAATAGAGCCGCCGCGAGGAGTAAAGACCGCAGTATATCGAGTGTTAGCGGCAATTTCACGTAGAATCCCAGGAATGCTGCAATGTCCGAATACGTCTTGTGCGGCGAGTAGAAGTAAGCGACGAGGGCAGAGTTGATGAGTGCTACGATGGTTACGACTGTAACAGCGCGAATGCGTGCGCGGATCACGAAGGGAGCGTCTCGGGCGAGGCTTGGCTGGGGTCTTGTCAAGTGACTAAGGTATAGGATGCCGACATAGTTGTAGGTATAAATGACCGAGAGGAGGTTTGCGAGGAATGGTGTGAGCTCAAGGTGTTCCTTTTCCGGTGCGGGGGGCATTTTTCCTGTTTGTTTTCTTTCTTTCTTTTGATGTGGAGGTGTGGCGGGCGGGGGACTCGTGCTGGTAAAGCGGCTGTCCTAGTGACAGTTCCTTGGCATGGTGTGTGGGTTGGCGCGTAGGGCACTGGTATCATACAGTACTCGAGTACGGTACCGGTACCGGTACTTGTGGGGTATGATACCGGGATGATACCGGTGGTGTGAGATCTGTTGCGGAAGTCTGGTTGGTGCGTCGGTGGCGATCGGAGAGTGTTTGATGAACAAAACAGCATTCAGACAATGGTCGAGGGCGCGTCGGCAACGGCTGACAGCATCGGAATTACCGGAACGGGTACTCACTCGTAGTCAAACGGGAAAAAGGGTACCGGTACAAGCACCAGGCAAGATGTTTTCGTACAAGGTTTGCCAAGAAAGCAGGTGGGTAGTGGTAAGAGAAGCAAAAATGTCGAACAGCAGAACAGTGTGACATCGTGACCTGTAAGACACCAACAGCCTGAGGATATGTTGTTTGTCAAAAGCGAACCACGAGGGCTCCTCCAAAGTATATACATAAATAAAGTGATATTTTATAGTTTTAGAAAAATTAAAATATACGATATGGTACAAACTCCTCCGCTATTCAATTATCACCGCAAAATGCCTGCATCTACAAGATCAAGTCCCACTCCAGGATCGAATAGTTCTAGAACAATTTCCCCTGATACTATCATTCCTCAAGTCATTATTACCACCTCGCTACGCTCCAAGATATGATGCCTGCGGGAACAAGCTGAATGGACGTTTCGCTGAATTGCACAAGAGGTTGGTGTTGCTGTGAGCACTGTATTCACAGTCTGTCAAGCACCAACTACACCCAAAAAGGTCAAACTGGGCAGGCCAAAGTCCCTGACAACTCCAATCAGGAAAAGACTTATTGACTTTGCTACAGCAAGTCAATCCAACCGCCATTTACCCTATACGGAGGTGGCTGAACTTGCTGGAGTAAAGGCTAATATACGCACTCTGCGGACAGTCTTTGCTGGGGAAGGCTATCATCGACGGGTTGCTCGAGCGCGTCCATTTTTATCACGTCAAGCAAAAGAAAAGCGGCTTGACTGGGCCCAACACTACGCTGATTGGACCCGTGCAGATTGGAAAAAGGTTTTTTTCATTTCCCTTACTTACTTTCTTATCCTCACACTTACCCTTACTATAATGTACATAAACTAATATAAAAAAATTTAATACCTTTAGCTTATTTGGAGTGATGAATCTGCATTTAATGTAGGAGGGTTATCAACTAGTGGCCGAGTATGGGTTACAAGGCAGGCAGGAGAAGAAGATTTAGAAGATTGCTTGGTTCCAAAATTTAAAAAATTGGAAACAGTTATGGTCTGGGCCTGTGTAAAAGGACATGAAAAAGGACCATTGATTTTTTGGAACAAGAAACAATAGGGTAAGACAATCAAGGCATTCTCATTTTCTACATATATAGTACCAGAATTCTACCAGTTTTGGCCGTAGCAGTCCCAGCTGCAGCTAAATTACGTTTACCTACAGCAGGATAATGCAAGTCCTTATCAGGCAGTCTTCACTCAGAATAAACTTCGAGACCTGGGGATCTGGGGCTATATTATCGATTGGCCCGCCTCTTCTCTGGATTGCAGTCCTATGGAAAATGTATGGTGGACTATAAAGGAACGTATCCACCGAAGAATACCATTTCCTACAACCAATGAATCGCTTCGTACTGCAATTCAGGAAGAAGGGAAAGCAATTTCTGCTGATAAGCTTGAGTCTCTAGTAGACTCAGTTCCAACACGTGTTTATAAAGTAAATCTCCTCCTCTTATATAGCCAACTTGAAGCTAACTACTTACTCTACAGGTTCAGCTTGCAACTGGTGGTGATTCGGGGTATTAAAGTCAAGTCATGCAACGTGTTCAGGCCAGGCCCTAGTCACGTGGCAGTACAATAGAAGAAGATAGCTGCTTGATCAACAAGAAGTGAGCGCTGCTTGCTAAAGGAGACTTCGAACGGAGTGTAATAGGAGATCAAAGAAGTAACCATTCAACCAAGTATATTAAGAATACTGTCAGTTGAAGTCTGCTGTTTCCATTGCGGAAATCAGGGGTCTTTAAATACAGCATATCGCTTATCTCCAGTATGAGCAATATTGCAAAACAAGATGTGTATCAACCGATAGCACGCGAAACAATTCAAGTATCATACGATACCGTGAAACCAAACATAAAACAATCTGTGTATCAACCGACAGAACACGCAACAATACAAGTATCAAACGATAGTGTGAAACCAAATATAAAACAATTTTTATATCAACCGATAGCACACGAAACCATACAAGTATCAAACGATACCGTGAAACCAAACATAAAACAAGGTGTGTATCAACCAATAGGACACGAAACAATACAAGTATCAAACGATACCGTAAAACCAAACATAAAACAACCTAGTACCCATACTGGTTACACTCCCAAAATAAAATAACAATTTCACTAAATAAAACAACATAATGAAATCCTAATAGCCAGTAAATCCGCCATTCTCCTGAAAGTCCGCTTAGGACCTATCCTCATGGTCATCGCTATCCTGGAGCAATCTCATGTCGTCCTACAATATCCATTCCGAACTCTCCAACCATCTCTCTAAACACTCCCCACATGGTGCTCCACGCACAAAGCACCTGACTCCCAGTAGTGTGGTAGCTCGACAAAGTTCCGTACTATCCGGGCCTCCCATTCCTCCGTCTCGACATCGATTTGTCCGCAATCCTCGCAGTGATCAATCTAGAATATTTTCCAGTATGCGCTTAGTGGGATAATCTCTCGGTATAGTAGGTATCCTAAAATGAGGTCTTGTCCCTTTATGCTGACTTCCTCATAGTTTGACATTTTGTTTCATGCGCGTCAGGATAAGGTTTGTAAGAGGGTAAAGGTTTGGAGATCTGGTAGTGTGGTCTGTTTTCTTCAGTGGGTTAGAGGGATGGTAGGTGATATTTATGCTTCTGTGGTGACCTCGCTTAGGTGTTGGCCTTGCTTAGGTGTCGGCCTCGCTTAGGTCTTATGGAAAAGGAGAGTGCTGCTTAATTTCAGTTTCTTACATCTCCATGCAACCATCACATTTTTCTGTGCTCAGGTAGCACCCGCTACCGAAGCGGAAAACATCTGACGCTGTTCCTCCCCACATTCGTCCCATCGATTCTGCGGTTATTTCTAAGCATTTGTTGCAGATATGTACGAATAGCCGGCGTGTAAGGTATTGTCTAAAGATAATGTCATGGTTCACCAACAGTCCCATTAGCTGATGGTGCAGTCTTCAAGGTACTTGCTCATAGTTTGACATCGTAAGGCTGTTGGATGGTGTGTTCTTTCCTTTCACTATTGCCAGTACTCAGCCTCGGCCAGCCAGGCTAGGTATGCTGCTTCATGTTCTATTACCTGATTTTCATCTTCGCTGCTTTCAAAATCGCTCTCAAAGTAGGGTAACCAGAATCCGTCCTGTATCCCTTGGTCCGTGTCCAGGCACAGGTGTTGGATTTCTGGCATGGTTGGACTCCACGCCACCGTCACATGGTTTATTGTAGGGGGTAACTCGTCCTCCGGCTTGTTGTCTTCCCACCATTGATTAACCAATTCCATTGCATTTTTCAATCCTTCAAGGGGTTCCCAGCTATTCTCTGTTTCCGGGTACCCCACCCATTTCACTAGGAATTGGTCATGGTCATACCGTCTTCTATGGTCTCGTACCGTTTCCACTTCCCATTCTGGCTTCTCGTTAATCATGATCGGGGGTGGTTTTGCATGGCTCCTTCCAGGGAAGGAGATATCATCGTTAGGAAGCTATCTTTTCACAGTAGATGCATGGAATGTCGGTTCCCAGTTTCTGTACATTCTGCCATCCATTTCTACCGTGTAATTTTGTGTATGCTCATCGTATCCGATTATCTTGAATGGTTCACGCCAGCACGGTTGCAATTTCTTTCTGCGTCCCGAGTCCGTTGCGAACAAACTTCTATATACCAGTAACAGATTACCCTTTCCTATCGGTGTATGGTGTCTGCGTCGTTTTGCTGCTGTTCTCGTGCTTCTAAATCGTGCTAATTTAATCGCATTGAATGCCGTGTTCCGGATTGCTTGGTGCCTGTTTAACAATTTGTCGGCAGCTGGTACTGCAGAGTTCTTGAAGTTCGCTAGCGGAAGTAGTGGGTAATTCTTTCCAAAAATAGCCTTATATGGTGACATACCAAGGGTTTCTGACCATCCTGCATTCAGATATGCTGCTCTTTCTGGTATGGCATCAAACCAATTATTTTGTCTCGCGTTGACTAGGTTTCGGAGAGCTGTCTTCAATTCTCGAATTTTCCTTCCAACTGGTCCATTTGTTTCATGATGGCCTGGTGCCACCTTGATATGCTCAATGCCTAACGATGGACACTGTTGTCTCCACACATGTGACTCAAATTGTGGGTCCACATCGCTTACTAGAGATGTTCGGTAGCCATAGGGTGTAAATATTTTGTGGTGTAAAAGTTCCCAGGTTGTTATTGCTGCTACTTGCTTAGTTGTAGGTATGAGCCACATGAATCCCGAAAACCTATTCATCGCAACCAGGATTGTGTCGTATCCCCATGAATTGTGGAAGGGTCCTGCAAAGTCAATGGCTATTGATCCGAAGATTTCTGATGGCAGGGGAATTGTCTGAGCCTTTCCTTCTGGCAATTTGGTAGGCTCCTTATTTATCTGGCATGTGTGGTACTGGGTTACATACGCTCTAAAGTCCTTCCACATTTCAGGCCAAAATGGGTACTCCGTTGCGTACTGTAAGTTTCGTTCAACACTGTAGTGGCCTTTATTGTGGATTTCGCTAATGACATATTCTCTTAAGGTCGTATTTCCGTATGCGGGGCCTTTGGGATATACAGGCAGTCTTCCCCATATCTGGTTTTTGCGTATAGCATTCTGTTTGCAACCTTGTAGGAGGACAAGTCTCCTGTGAAGTCCATACTCTCCTTGACCTTTTTCCAAATTGGTTCTTTCCAGTATGCTGCTATCATGTGTGCTAGGAACATTCCGATCATTTTATTGTCTGTTTGTAAGGTGTCGCGTTCGTCTTCTGTCTCACTTCCTCTGGTTATCTCAGGTAGGTCTTCCTCCTCGTTGTCTTCCAAGACATCGTATAGCCTGTGCTGATATTCTGTCATCGTCGGGGGCATTACTGATACTATTCTCTTATTGTTAAGGCTTTCTAGCCATTCCACTGGTCTAATTGGTGGCGGGCTATCAGGTCCTGGCATCCGGAATGCCGCTATTGTCTCAGTCGTGAGGTTCTCCATTGGTTCTGGCTCCGGCATTTGGAATACCAGGGCTTCCGGGTTTAGTAGTACCGGAATTGCATAAGATCTGGGCGTCGGCTCGGCAAGGGTGGATGGCCCTTCACCCGCACTAGTTGGTCTTCCGCTAACCATTTGTTGCCATTCCTAGTCATTGATTTCGGGGGACCCTGGAGGGCTCAGGTTGATTTCTGTACTTCGGGGGCTTGGTCCTTCACTAAGCAAGTAAGGGGTCGATTTTCCCCGTCGTCTAGGATGGTGGTTCGTGAATTTGACCTAGGTTTGCTGATATGGGCAATGAGCCACGTAACAGTGTGAGAAGTATAATGCACTATGTTGGAGTTCTTCCAGTAGTATACTTCGCAGTGTACACTGGTCACCCCACTCGTTTCCTGCAGTGATTGAGCAGGGGCTTTCGGGGGGTACAGGGGCCTCGTTGGGGTACTGAATATAGGAGAAAGGAGGGGACTTAGGGGAGAACTCATGCGCGGGCTCCATTTTGTTTGATGCTTGCTCATAGACCTTATTATCCGACATGTCATCCGATTTCTTCGTATAATCGTGGATATAGGGTGGGTTCACATCTGATTCTCCCTCGTATACCCGAGAAAAGGCATCAGCTAAATAGTTCGTGCTTCCTGGTGCATAGACCATTTTTGCGTCGTATTTTCCCAAGGCACTTAGCCATATCACTTGCTTTCTGCTTGGGTTCTTTTTCGTTTATAGGTGTGTTAAGGGTTGGTGTTCTGTAACTATTGTAAAAGAATTTCCCATTAGCATATTGTGGAACTGATTAAGCGCTTCCACTATTCCTAAGGCCTCTTTATCGGTGGTCTCATAGTTCATCTGAGCGTTGGTGAGCTTCCTGCTGTGTAACGTGGCTGGTCGCGCCATCTTATAAGTGGGTCCCTGTCCCACCCATGCTCTAACTCCTAAATCTAAGGCGTCCGTAACCAACCAAATTGGTTCCTCGCTTCGTATGTCTATTGGTCGCATGATTTGGTAATCGATAATTCTCTTTCAGACCATATCGAACGCGGCCTGGTGGGTCGTTGTTCATACGAATTCGGAGTTTCCCGTTAAGTCAGTTAACGGTGCGGTCAACGTTGCATGGTGTGGGAGAAACTGGGCCACACAATTCACTATTCCTAGGAATCGTTGCAATTCCTTCTTGTTTTTTGCTGTCTCCCATCCTGCAGTGGATGATATTTTCTTGGGGGAGCCATGGATTCCCCCCTTGTCCACTATGTGTCCTAATACTGCCAGCTTGTCTGCAAAAAGTACTGACTTCCTTTCGCTCCCATAGAATTTTGCTTTTCTGAGTCGATCACATACTTCGCCTAGGTGTTTCTCATGTTCCTCTGATGTGTCTGAAAATATGAGAATATCATCAATGTATACCCATACAAAATGATGTAGATATTCACTTAGGAGGTCCTCCATTATCCGCATAAATGTTGCTGGTGCATTCATGTCTCCTGGTAGCCTTACTTTGCTCACAAATTCTCCCAACGGGGTTTTGAATAAGTTGAACTTAACACTGTCCTTGTCCATCCGTTTTTGTAATTATGCTTCTCTTAGGTCAATCTTACTCCTGAATTTCGCTCGTCCTATTTGGTTAAGGATCTGCTGCTGGTTTGGAATCGATGGACTATCCATGATCGTGTTATCGTTCCTCACTTCCAGGTCCACTAGTGGGCAGATCCTTTCATCTGATTTGGGTTGTACAAACCTAGGTGCCGCTCCGGGAACCTCCTGTCATACAATTACTCCACTCCGTAGTTTCTCGTTTATCCAGTTCATGAGTTTTTCCTTACAGGCTTCTGGGATCGAGTATGTTGGTTGATTTCGTAGGTTGGTTGGGTCTTTTAGCCGAATGTAGTGGCTAATCTTACACACAGGGGATAGCGCTTCTGAGACCTTGTCCAGAAATACATCCTTGTATTCTTCCAACAATGTTGGTGTGCTGGTGTCTGATACAGCAGCTTGGAATTCCCCGCTTGTTGGTTTATATAGCACACATACTTTGTCATCGGGAAATTCCACTGCCGTATCCCCACACCTGATAAGAGTATTATGTCTTTTCAGGAATGGCATTCCAATCAGTGTGTCTTACTTTGCCAAGTTCCCTACCAACATCTCCTGATTTGTCCATTTCTTTTTCCCGATTCCTACGGTCAGCCCACATTTCTTGTGGCTTGAAGAGCGGGATCCTTTCATTGCCATATTGCCTGTTGTTGGTTGGGGTAGAGGCTCCGTAGAGATGCTATGGGTAGAGATAAAAGTGGCGCTAACTATGTCGCAGCCGATTGTTCCCGTGTTGAATAGTACCTTTGCTGGGTGGCCTTCTATGTGAATCGTTCCATCAAGAGCGTCACGGGGCCTGATTGCCAACGTTGGTTACATTCGGAGACTTTCCATTTCCACTAAGTTAATTTCCACTTCGTCATATTCGGTTGCTTCCATGTGGTTCATGCTAGCCTCTCGCTTAGCGGCCTTTCCTTTTCCTTTTTTAGAATAGCAGTCCTTTGCATAGTGTCCCTTTTTCCTGCATTCAAAACACATGCCTTCCTCGCGTCATTTCTGTTTCTTGTCCTTCTTGTCCTTTGAATCCTTGCGGTATGGTTTATCCTTCTTTGTATTATCCCGCGATGATGACCCTTTGCTATTCTTTTGCTGCACTATATGGGTTCGCTAAACTCCAGTTTCATACAGGATAGCATCCTTCCGTTCGGCCTGCTTGACTATCTTTTCAAAGGAATCACCCTCCTCTTCCATGGGTTCTACCTCCTGGCGTAGTCTGGGATGCATTGCCTCATACAATCTTTGCCGCAGCGTGTACAGAGACACCGTCCCGGTAGGCAATCGCCTATGATACATTAAGAGATCTGTTGCGACCAAGGTTATTCTTTCGGTTTTGACATTTCGTACTTGCTCAATATCTTTGAACCTTTTGTATAGTTCTTCCGTATTTTGTGAGGATTACAATCTCTCTCTCAAGTATTTTATCAGGGTCATTCCGCGGATTTTTTCCCCACTCTCATAGTGGTTCACTGCTTGGTGGCATGCTTCCTCTGCTTTTCCGGTACAGAAGCTTCCAAAGTACGCTCCGCTTCCTTCCTTGGTTTTGTCCACTCCGTGTAGGGCCAGGTATTGAGAAGTTGTTATTACCCACCGGTCAAATACTACAGGTTTTAAGTCATCCTTTTCACCCGAGAACGAGGGTGGCAGCGGAAGTTTAATTTTAGGTCCGGTTTGTCTGGCCCCTGGGCCGGGCGCCCCAGCGGATTCACCTTCGCAAATATTGTGTTCGAACTCTTTGTTACTCGAGCTGTCGTCCGACGAGCTTTCTGGAGAGTCGCTGGGGGATTTGTCTGGTGGCTGCCTTACTACTAAGTGATCTGATGCTTCTTCTTCGCCTTCTTCCTTCTTAGGTGTCCCGACAGGTATCCTCTCTTTCTTCGGCGGTTGCGCCGGTCCCTTTCCTTTACTGGGGCTGGGGGGAAATAGCCCAGGAAGGCTGGTTGCTGCCTTTGCTAATTGGTCAGTTGATTCGCTAAAAGTCTGCTTGGCCAAGTCTCGTACTAGTTGTCGTTCTGCTTCATCAATCAAGAAATCACTCTTTGGCCCTTTTGGTTTCTTGGGTTGCCTTTTCTTGGTAAGGCCTTCTCGTGGGACCTGCTTCCCACTTTGAGTCTCCAGTGACTCAATCGTGTCGTATTGGCGGAGCCGCACCTTTCATGGTTCTACCGCTCCCCGATGCTAGCTTCTCTGTTGGACTTTTGCAGGTTGATCAGACCAGGTTTCTGCAGGTTTCTTAACCACTTACTGAGGTTAAAAAAATGTAACGTGTTCAGGCCAGGCCCTAGTCACGTGACGGTACAATAGGAGCAGATGGCTTCTTAATCAACAAGAAGCAAGCGCTGCTTGCTAAAGGAGGCTTTGAACAGGATATAATAGGAGATCAAAGAAGTAACCGTTCAACCAAGTATATTAAGAATACTGTCAGTCGAAGTCTGCTGGTTCCATCGCGGAAATAAGTGGTCTTTAAATACAGCATATCGCTTATCTCCAGTATGAGCAATATTGCAAAACAATGTGTGTATCAACTGATAGCAGACGAAACAATTCAAGTATCAAACAATACTGTGAAACCAAACATAAAACAATGTGTGTATCAACCGATAGTACACGAAACAATACAAGTATCAAACGATACCGTGAAACCAAACATAAAACAACCTAGTACCCGTACCGGTTACAAGTCATACTATCTTATTGTCCCTGGTATCGGGACCGCAGGGGGCTATTGGGAGCGGCCGGCAATCTGGAAATGTTGGATTGCTGATAGTGCATAGGGTTACGGAGGTATGCAGATATGGGTCACAGTTGGCAGTTTCATGTCATTTCTTTTCCATCTTTGGGTTATTCTATTAGGTATATGGTAGTTTGGTTCTGTGGCAGCTTCATTCTTGATTGCCGGAGGTTGTGGAGGATCATGATTTATCAGAATGTTTTTGTTCCTTTAGGTTCATTATTTTTCCATAGTTATTTGTATGTTGGAGATATATATCTCTTTGTCAGTCATTAGCTATCGATTACCATTTCTACCACTTCTGTCCTCTCATTCCACCTCTCTCCTAGCTGTTCATGCTTATTTTTCCACTTTACTGCGATGTATCTTTGAGTTACTCCTTCGGGAAAGTGGACTTGGTTTTAGTAGGAGGGTTTCTTGGGGTCTCAGGGTTTCGTATAGGACTCCTAGGTATTGGTATTATCGGAAGCTGAAATAGTCAGGTTTGACCATTGATACTTGTGGAGTTTTTTTTCCCAGTTAGTCTTATTATTGTAGGCTTACTTTCACTCCTCTGCTCCGTTCTAATGTCACTTTGTTTTCCTACGGAATGAATTTGATGTCTTAGGCATCCCTGCTACTTGCACCTTGTACGAAAACATCTTGCCTGGTGCTTGTACCCTACAATATCGCGCCCGTACAGTAGCGGCAGGGGGGTATGATATTATGATAGTTATACCGGTACGATACTACTTGTATGATATCTTATGATACGGTATCATAATATTATTATGATATCATACCGGTAGATGAGAGGGCGAACCCAAGTATCAAGAGATGGTTTGCACTGGAAGACCTAGGTGGGGTCAACACGAGCTAAATACAGAGCTTGACGACCCTGTTCTTTGATCCCACCTGGTCAGGGTGTAAAAGCCGTGATATGGTATTGGATCTGGAATTCAGGACCCTATCTACTCACTTGCGCTGTATTTTCCTGCCTTTATCGGGGTATGATTTTATAGCCATTCCCCTGGAACACCATCTGAACAGGAGCAGTTTTGGGACACCCGGGGGTTGGTGCTTGTATGACCCCTTAGAGTAACCGAGTCTAAGAAACTCGACCTTACTTAGTTGGGGGTGTGCTGGGCTCTTGATGCGAGTCACAACCCCTGGCAACATGTACAAGTATCATATCGATAACTTCCACCTAAGTCAGACTGCGCAAACCCTCCACGGTATTTGGCAGCCAGATAACAATAGGAGTGGAAGAGAGAGAGAGAGAGAGAGGAAAGGGAGATGGAGAGAGGAAAGAGGAATGACAAGTTAAGGGTTTCATCGTAGACAAGGATGCGACACCCCAAATGGCCATCACGTGGGTCGCTGGGAGCAACCATGCCAGGGGCGGGAGCCGAATCGGACCTGAGCTGCTGGTCTTGCGTTATGTACCCGAGTATGATACTACTGTAAATCAAATATATTTTCATGCATGCTCTCGAGCGGGATAGGCTCTGCTCGCAGGTTCCACCGCTCCGCTGCCGGGATGGGTTTACTAGTACTAGTACAGTACTCGAGTAGAGCTGTGGGCGCCATGCTGACGTTCCTGCAGGAACAGATTCGACGGAACATGCAACGCCTTTCGCTATTCGTCCACCATCCATCCCTTTGGAGGTGGGGGAGGACGCGGTCTCCCAACCTTCCTTCCGCAGTACTCCCGGTACCGGTGTGATGCTCGCCTCTACGGTGAGGATTCGAACGTGGAAGGGATGGAAGGGTCGGTTTGTAGTTCCTACTCGCAGCTCGTGCCATAAAGTTACTTGAACCGTCCAACCACTGCACGGATTTCATACTCTGCTGTACTAGTACAAGTACGAGTACTCGACTACATTACCGGTACATAAGAGGTATGATACATACTACATACTGCATGCCCTTTCGCCTAAAACGACCATAACGTGGAATAAAAAATAGTAAAATGGTGGAAATAAGTTAAAAACAGAAGATGAAAAATAGGGGGAAACAAACTGCCAGCGCTACTCGCTCTCCCCGCTCTCCCGCTCACTCGTTCTCCTCCCTTTCTCCCTTTCTCGCCTTCTCTCCCACACTCCCACC
>PYWC01000003.1:1136560-1247005 GCA_003182015.1 Tuber magnatum | reverse complement strand
CGGCTGGCATCCTCTCTGCTGGGCTGGCATCCCCTCTGACTCCTCTTTCCGGCTCTGACTTTCTCTACGGGAGTCATCCACACCTCAGCTGGCACCTTACTGCCACCTACTCTGTGTTCTGGTGGATACAGGGTCAGCTTCGCCTGCCACACGGCCACGATCTGTCCTCCTCCCTTGGGATCTGGTGCTTTCGTCCCTGGCCGCTCGGGAACCTAGCTCCTCTGTTGCCCTCTGTTGTGCCTGGGCATTATGTGCCCTTGCTATAAGGCATTTGCTTTAGGGGTGGGAGACTGTGGGGTATACTTCTCCTTTCCGGCTCTTGGGGTCTCTAATTTGTGGGGATCTAACTGCTGTCTCACTGTCGGGAGGGGCTTTCTTTTGTTGCTGCACGTCTGTGGAGGTGTTGGGTTCGCTGTATTCAGCTCCATCACTGGGGGTCCGGGTTTTTATACCCCAGAGGGTTTTCTATGGCTTCTTGCGGGTGGTTGGACTGTAGTTGGAGGTCTTTATCGCTATACCGTAAACGGTGAATGCGTTCTTTGTACCTACTTATAATAAACCAACGAAATGAGTTAGAGAAAAAAAAAGAAGTATAGCAGGATCTTGTCATTTGCCTTGTGTATTTGTTTCTGGACTCCACAGGGGATCTGGTCGGGTCCTGGAGTCAAGTTCTCGCTACACAGATCCGGAGCATTTCCTACCTCTCCAGTACTAATTTTAGCCTCTTTTCCAAAGCCATTCTCTGCAGGGATGACCACAGGGGCAGGATTAGGGTTGGGGGGGAAGAAGTATTCTATCACCATTCTATCTGTTTCTATGTGGGTCAGTCCTTTTCTGGGTACCTTCCCTCCTACTTCTTGTTTTGTGAATTTATATGCCATCCAAACATGGTTTTTCTTGCATTTTTCCCGGAACGAGTCCCAATATTCTTTCTTTTTCTTCTTCCAGGTCTTTCTGTTTATCTTTTGTGCTGTTGCCACTTCCTGGTTGTTAAGTCCATCTCTTGTCCTTAGTTGCCTGTTCCGCAGCACTCTGTATACCTTTCTCAGGTCAGGGAGTTGTTATTCCCACCAGGGCTTTGACCACCCGGTTAGGGTCTTTATTGGCACATTGTTTTTGACTCTTGCCAAGACCACCAGGAGGTTGAAATCGAAAGACTCTGTGGCCTGTCTTCCGTTCACTGGTTCTCGAAATCTCGTGAGTCCTTCAAGACCTAACGCAACGTCTGGCGCTGTACAGGCCCTTAGTGGGAATCCCAATATAGGTAGAGTACATCATTCTCCAACTGTCGATCTGATCTTCTTCCAATTGGGTGCTGGTCTTGCTAGTTGGAGTCGCCACCTTCCAAGTGTGGTGAGGATGGCCATGTAGTCTGATCTTGTGCTATCCATAGTATGGTCCCATGTTCGTACGAAGGGGTGCGCCAATCCATTGACAAGCATATAGTCTATAACTGATAGTCTGTGTCCTTCTGTATCAAGGAATCTGGTATATATGCCTAGTTCATTGATAATCATATGCCTCTTTAGTGTGGCCGCCCTAAACATTATTTCCCCAATCCTTCTGTCCTGTAAGGAAATATCCCTCAGGGGGTCAGTGTATGCGGAATGAACATTAAAGTCCCCACATACTAGTGAAGGAAACTCAAACATATGAAAAATCCACTCTGGAGACCCTGCAAACCTAGTGTCTCTCCTTGTATTATAAAAGTTTGATATCAAAATTGTTTTCCACCCTTCCAGAAGGTCTTGTCCATGTGAGTCAAACCTTATTACTAGTACGAAATCCATGGAAAACAATAAAAGACTATAAGCAACCACTTCTGCAAAGGCTCTTCATACATAGGTACACACTCTGGGCTTCTTGGAATAGGAGGGTACAATACTTGGCAGATTCAAAAGTATCCGGAAATCTTGGCGCCAAGACATCTCAAAGAAATCAAAGAAAATCCAATATTAAATGAAGAGAAAATAGTTAAATCTATATAATATGATAATATTATGAATTAAATAAAGATGAAACTTGAGTGGTATGTGCACATAAGCAGATAAATCATATATTAACTATTTGGCTGGAAGGCTTGGCACCAAGATTTCCGGATACTTTTGAATCTGCCGAGTATAAGTATATCATAGGGCCATTAAAGGGGTCCTGTTGAATAAAGGGGGGTCTTGTAAACAAACAATCAAAGGCTGACCGTTTCGTAATAATGAAAACAAAACAAGAAAAACAACATTGCTTCCACGGCAATTATGTTGAACTATTTTAAAACCTTCTGAAAACTCCTCAGTATTCCTGCTGCTCTCTTCTTCCACTCCTGCCATAATTATGTCATGGGATGTTCGGGCATGTCCGTATAGGGGTTGCGGGCACAGTGGAGCTCTTGGGCTTGATCTTTCGCTCCTGTTTTGGTTGAGCAAGCATCATCTCCTGCACTGTGGCTTCCATCGCAGTTGGGACATCTCCTTGGTAGTTGGGACATCTCCTCAGCGATAGGGAGCAGCACACGGTGACGGGTCTGCTGTTTCCTTTCTTCGGGCACGGTAATGGTGTACAGTAGTGACTTGACATTCTGTGTTTATCCGAACATATCGCACATGTGTGGTACTGCTCTCTGCATCCCTGCTTGGGATGTCCATATCTTTGGCATTGAGTACATTGTTTCATTGGAGCTGACTTCCACATGGTGTTTGCCTTTCAAAACTTTCCAAATAGCAGGACCTTTGGGGTTATCTTGTCGGCATTTCCTGCTAGGGCAGTGATGATCAGGGAGGCTCCCTTTTTGTGTTCTCTATCTGCTTCTTTCTTCAAGTACCTGACATTGTAGGGTTCAAAACCATATTCCACCTTAACTGCTTCGGACCATTTTTCTTTCCTTTCTTGGGGGTCCACTGCGAGTATCGAGTATGGAAAAGGATGTGCGACAATCAGGGTAACGATGGGTGCAGAGTGAAGAATCAAGTAGGTTTCCTCGTTTCATTTGCGGGTTGTGTTGATTTCTTTCGTGATTGTTTCAAAGTATTGGACGTGGGCTGTAGCCTCCATATTTGCTGGAGTTAGGAATGAAACATTTCTGTTCAGCTTGTTTATATGGACTTGCAGGTTAGTGGCTCTGTTGAACCCACATTCCCTCAGTTTCCTAGCTGATGCTACACTAACTTTAGCCTCCGATTCTTCAGTGGCTTCAACAGAGTTAGGGTTAGTCGCAGATGCGTAGAAATGGCATTTGGCTATAGCCATCTCCTTGGAGTCTTTCTTCTTCTCTGTCTTCTTTTTTCCTTTTACCTTTTGCCAATTGTCCTTGTCGGAGTCAGTTGTGTTGGGTTGGCCTGCTTGAGCATACATGACTTTGGCTATTTTTTCCTTCCAATCCTGTAGCGGTGTGGGACCCTCATCTGTTGGCCACCTTAAAATCTCTGTGGGGGTTGTTGGTTCCACTTATTGTGGGGGACTCCTTCATTGCTTGGAGTTATTCCGTTTTTATTCTTTTTCCGAGGTTGGGGCCTCCTGCCATTAAGGCCTCTGCCGAACCACCTTTGTGGGATTTTTAATTCTGGCTGTCATATGGTTGACCCTCTTGTACAGTGCTGTTACGATCATGAGGAGACCTGGCTGCGAATATCCAAAGTTGATTCCGCTTGTATCGATTAATGTGTTGGGGATGTGGGAGCCCTGCCTGAATCCAGTAGTTTTAAATGCCATTTTGACACTTTCACATGGCTGGTTGAAGGCCAGCTGATCATTCGAGTTCGGGGAAGGTGATATAGGTGAGGAGGGCCTATGCACAGGCTTGGAGGTTGTTTTGTCAACCTCTATCCCTGTGTCATGTACCCGCATACCCATACCCTTGCCACTCGACATGTGAGAAGCTACTTCACGAGGTCAGCTTGGTATTGTAGAAGCGGGGATTCCCCCCTCCAGATAGAAAGTTTGTGTGTGATTTCAATCGCGAGGAGAATAGGCGGAGAGCAGCTTGTGCCCGTCAGGTCAACCTGACTTGAAATCTATACAGGATGCAATTTCTACTTGCATGACATGTCACATTCTGTAATCCTACCAGTCAGAGTCATTGAGTTCCATTTTGTAATAGCTTCAAGTCTTTACTTTCCCGGGATCCTAACGTGACTTTAATATCAATTTAGAAGATCCTTCCCTCTCCTGGGATTTAATTTTAACCTTTTTCATCGACCAGCTCTCATTATATATTTATCTATACTGGTTTGAAGAAACACAGGTGCCTTTTCAACTATATGTGTTGCAAAGCAATTGGTCATGCTCTCAACGGCTAGGGAGAAAAATCTCTTACTAGAGAAGGAACTTCCACAGTTAAGACACAAGTTGTGGGAGTGGTAGATCCGTCATCTTCGTCCATTCGTCGTTGCTTTGTTCCTTCTTAATTGTGGTTTTGTACCATGGGCTTGTTGGGGTGATGTTCATTGAATTGCTGAATGGCTTCGGGTGCATGGTTGAAGTTCCTGGCGGGGTACCACTCTTGGTCGTGTTCTGGCGGGTAATCTGTCCACTTAGTACGGTACTGGAGTCTACCGTAGTGCAAGCGGGAGTCGATTATCTCGTTGAGTTTGTATTCGTCTTCTTCGTCTACGTGAATAGGTGGAGGGGGAAGTCTTTTTTGTAAGGGAAAAGAGTTTTCTGGGTAGGGTTCGAGGAGGCTGGTGTGGAATATTGGATGAGTCTGTTTCATCGAGGAGGGGAGGGCGGGTTTATATGCTCACGGCTGGACCCGTTCAATTATTTTGAATGGTCCAAGGTTCTTGTAGTCCAGCTTCCTCGAGGGTCTCATGGTCCGGATATTGCGTGGTATCAAGCACACCTTGTCACCGACCGAAAGGTTCGGGTCTGGTTTCCGGTGCTTATCGCTCTTTTCCTTTTGACTGTTTTTGTGCTATAGTCATTTCATCTCGTAATATGTCCTGTACCCTTATCGCATCGTGGGCTTGTGTTACCTTTCGCGGCACTTGATATTGTGCTGGATCGAACGAGGGGTCGTATCTGTAGTTCGCAAAGAAGGTTGTGGTCTTTATTGTTTCTTGTCGTCCGTTGCTGTATGCGAATTCTGCTGTAGATAGGAACTCTGTCTAATCGTTCTGCTGATAGTTGACGTAGGCAGGCAGGTATTGTTCCAATTTTGCGTTCATTCTGTCGGTCTGGTCGTCTGTTTGTAGGTGGAAGGCCATGCTCAAGTGTTGGCTGATATTTAGTTGTCATGTGATTTCTTTCCATACGTCTGACATTAAGAGGAATCCTCTGTCAGAAGTAATGTCTTTCGGTAGGCCATGGAGTCTAAAGGCCAAGTCTTTAAACCGCTAGAAGAATTGTGGTGTCGTCATACCGGTCCTGCATGGCACAAAGTGTGCCATTCTGGCAAGTTGGTCTATAATGACCCTGAGGGCGTAATAACTGTTCGATTCGGGTAGTCCGGTGATGAAATCCATAGCAATAGATCGCCATGGCCTTTCAGGAGTTTCGAGCAGTTTGAGCAGCCCGTAGGTTACGTGTTTAACCATTTTTGTTCATTGACAGGTGTCGCAATTCTTCACGTATCGTTTCATATCGTCGCGCATCGACAGCTAGTAGTATGATCGTTGAATCAAGGGTGTCATTTTTGCCCTTCCGCCGTGTCCCACCGGTGGAATGTCAGGATATCTTCTTTCCGCTTCTGTTCATAAGGCTTCTTCATCTGGGAGCCTTATCTTGTCATCATAGTATAGGTATCTATCTTTCTCCCGGTATAGCCTGAGGGCTACACCTTTCATTTGTTTCAGGCCTTCTTTCAAGGCTTTCTTTATCTCGTTCTTTTCCGGGTTGCTGGTGGTCTTTCTTTTTATCTATTCTTCATACCCGTCGTTGTTGCTTGTCGCCGTGTTTATTTCATTTAGGGATTCGTACCCGCTGTCTTCGTCTTCTTCTTTTGCAAAGCACTTCTCTTTAGGGAGAAGTATTCTTTGTCATTGCGACCGTGTTTCTTCCTTGTCGGGGAAGTCCTCCATCCTCCAAGTCAATGCGTCCGGCTTTCCTCCTTCTTTTCCTGGTCAGTATTCCGTTTGAAGGTGGTATTGGCTTAATGTCTCGCTTCACCTAATCTGTCCTCCATTGAGTTCTGTGGTGGTAGTAAATGCTAGCAGGTTCTTGTGGTCTGTGGTAACATGGATCACATGTCGACTTCCTAGTGTGTACTTCCTCCAGTCTTTAACTGCTTGCATAATGGCTAACAGTTCCTTGTCGTGAATGTCATAGTTTTGCTCTGCCTTTGACATTGTTTCTGATCAAAACACGACCAGTCTCCATAATCCGTCCTCGCCCTACTAGGAGAGGATAGCATAGCATGCGTAGTTGGATGTGTCCGTCTCGATCATGATGGGTAGCGTGGGGTCGAAGTGTCGTAATATCAGGGTCGTAGCAAGCCGCTTTCTTATATCGTCGAATGCTTGTTGTCGTTTTTCTTCCCAATTCCATTTGACTCCTTTCTTTGTCGTATCGTAGAGGGGTTTAGCTACTCTGCTATATCCTTCAATGAATCTCTGGTAGAAGTTGCAGAAGCCCATGAAGCTTTGCATTCCCTTTACACTCTTAGGTGCCTTCCAGCCATCAACAGCTGCCGTTTTGAATGGATCGGTTTGTACTCCTTCCGGGTTCACGATCAATCCAAGGTATTCGACCGCATCCATATGGAAGTCGCATTTCGAAGGTTTTAGTTTGAACTTGACTTCTCTCAATGCCTCAAAGACATTCTGTATGTCTTGGTGGTGTTGCTCCATGTTGTCTGAATAGATAAGGATATCGTCCAGGCAGACGATAAAACATATGTCCAGGTATTTGCTCAACTTGGAGTTGATCCATCATTGGAATGTTGCTGGTGCATTGGATAATCCAAAGGGCATGACTAAATATTCGAATAGTCTGTATCGCGTCCTGAAAGCCACCTTTCATGCATCTCCTTGTGCTATCCTTATGTTATGATATGCGACCTTGATATCCAACTTTGTATAGTGCTTGGCCTGTCCTAGTCAGTCCAGCGTTTCGTCGATCAATGGTAGAGGGTAACGGTCCTTTTGTGATACCGTATTCAGTCCCCGGAAATCCATGCAAAGTCTCAGTTTCCCACCTTTCTTTTTGACAACTAGGATGGGTGCCCCCGCTGAGAAGTATGAGGGTCTGATCCATTGCCTGGCCAGGGTCTGTTGGAGGTATTCGTGCAGCGCCTTCAACTCTTCTTCTCTTAACGGGTAGATTTTCATGAAGGGGGCTGCCGTTCCTTCCTCTAGCTTGATCTGTTGATCTTTGCTTTTGTGTACGGGAAGATCCGTCCCTTCGTTCTCCTTCAATATGTTGAGGTAATCTTGGTATTCTTTCAGGACCAGTTGCCTCCGCGTTAGCTTCTTCTTCTGGGCTTCTTCCTTTACCACTAGCCGAGTGCGAATCATTGACGCTTCCACCATCATTGGTCCGCCTTCTTCTTTGTCCCATTTAAGGATCCCGGTCTGTTCCCCTCTCCGATCCAGTTGACTGAAGGCCTTTGCTGATATCAAAGATATGCTCAGGGGTTTCTCTTCCCTTGTTTCGGCTAGGGTGTTGTTCTTGGGGGTTCCTTGTCCGCTACTGCCAAATCCTTCCTCGCCTCTTTTGGTCTTGTCCAGGTCTCGGACTTCGCGGAGCTCCCTGGTATCGATTTCTTTGATAATCATCTGGGCTCTGCGATCCCCTTTTTGGCTCGCATAGTCCTCATCCTGCAGATTATTTAGTAGGACTTGTACCTCACCCCTATTGTCCGCATCGATCACTCCTGCACCTGTGGTAATCCCATGTCGGACGGCCATACCACTGCCCGCAGCGATTCTTGCATAGGTGCCATCAGATAGTCCTACTGCAATTCCTGTTGGCATTACCTTTTGTCCTCTTGTGGGGACCATCGTGTCTTCTGCACTGTACAGGTCGTGACCTGCAGCCTTCTTTGATCCTCATGTTGGTTTCCTAGTATTCGAGTGTAACCCTTGTACCCCTATGCCTTGATCATGGGGGGTTCGCTTCTTCTTGTTTGGTATCATGTGCAGGATCTGTCTCCTCAGATTCTCTCTGATTGCTTGTTCTTCGGGGATCGTTTCAATTGTTGGGGAAGTTTCCAGGCACCACCGCGTGCATAGTTCGCTATTGAAGTTGATTTGGCCTTTTTCCCAGTCGATATTCAGATTATGTCGCTTTAGCCAGGGTGTTCCTAGTATCGCACTGTGTTTCTGTAAGTGCGCTACCTGGAACATCATAGCTTCGTGGTATGACCCGATCGCCATTACCGCCTGTGCTGTATGGGTAATGGGTCCTACTTTGCTTTTTTGTCCGTTGACCACGTATATGTCTCTCGGTTGCTTTATCTTTTTCAGAGGTATTCCGTGTGCTTCACAGAAGTTTCTGACGATGAAATCCTTGGTTGCTCCTGAATCAAGCATCGCGTTCGTTTCTGTCTCTTTGTCTGCTGTGCATAGTTTTATCTTAACTATAAGATGTTCGTTGTCGATCCCGTAACCATTCGTGTTGTTGATTGTTGCCTGATTGCCTTCTTTCATTGATGGGGGTGTCTTGTTTTTCCTGGTTGATATATGTATGATGCCGGTGGGTTTGCCTCTTTCCTCATCCCGCAGACCACTCTTTGCTTGGAACTTTATTCGCTTAAAGTCTCCTGCCCTTCCGTCCTCTCCCTGGCTTCCATTGCTTGGAGTTTGGTCTCCTTTTATCCACAATCCTGGATGAAGTGCCCTTTCAGTCCGCGTTAGAGGCATACATTCTCTTTTCTGCTTTTCTGGTATTCCTGGTCGGACAACCGTTGGGATCGCCTGTTCCTTCTTCCTGCCGTGTCTAAGTCCATCGGGTCTTCGGCTGGTGGCGGTCTTAGTGCGTTGTTCAGTCGGTAGGTCCCGTTATTGTTGTGCGGCGCGGTCGGGTGCTGTATCCCCTTCGTCTTGTTTTCAGCATATCTAACCTGATTGATTTTGTCTTCTTTGTCGAGGGCCCATACTGTGAAGCCTTCTGCCATTCGATCAGTCTGGTCCGAGCTTATCCAGGCCTGTTGCAGCCTTTCGTTAGTACTGCCCAGGAGATAGCAGTACTCCGGATCGTCGTCGTGTTCCACTTCGACGGATATCATGCGGAACTTGTACCAGTAGTCGGAAAAGTTGTCCTTTCCTTATCTCATCTTTTCCAGTTTGAGCCTGGCCGTTTCCTTGGCGTTTTGGTCCCCAAACTGAGTATGGAGGGTTTCTTTAAACTCCTCCCACGAGACCCATATCGAGTCTTGTTTTCCTTCCATGTAGGACATTATCTATTGCCCTGCCGCTTCTCTTAACAGGGACTCGGTATAGTGCACGTTAATCGTGTCTTTTCCGACTCTGTACCCCTTGACCTTGAAGTACTGTTCCAACTGACTTAGGAACTGTCGCAGTTTTTCGCGGTCTTTCTCATACAGGTCCGGTTCTCTTGCTTTTGGTCTTGACTCCGGGTGGGCATTGATTGCCCTCAGCAACCTCGTCACCTGGTCCTCCGTCATCATCTGGGCCTGCACCGTAGGCGCTGTCGGGGGTGCTGGTGTTGCTGCTGCGGCCATTCTTCTTGGTCGCGGTATTCTGTTGGGAGAACTATCTGGGGTTGGAGTTTGTTCATGTGTAACTGGACTTGCTCCTCGTGAGGGTTGGCTTGCTGCTTCACCTAGGGTGTTTCGTACTCGTTCCAGGTCCAGAGTATCGTCGGTGAGATCGATATCTCCTTCCTTGTCTTGGGTGAACTCCGAGTTCTCTGGAGTTGCCGTTCTGCCGTCGTTAGGTATTGCAGGAGATGCAACCCAATGTTACAGTTTCCCACTACTCATGTTACTCGTGACCAGTAACGACCTTGGTTGGTTCTTCTGAACTGCGCTGCACTGCGTCCTAGAGCCCCTCGAGTCTCTAGGCCCTATCTTAGTATTTCCACATAAGAATCAGTTTCTCACCAGTGCCGAGAGTATCGGTTCTTGATTTGGTTAATACGCTGCGCGTAGCGGATAGGTTCTTGACTCTAAAGCGGATCCGTCTAGTGGATGAGGTTGGAGCGCCAAGGTTTTTATCTTGTAAAGATTGTAAAGTAGTAGATAGAAAATAACAGTAGATGGTTGCATGAAGAGCTAACCCATTTGTGAAAACCCAGCCTTTATATAGGCCTCTTCCCGCAACCCTAACCCTGCTCTGATCGTCAAGCGAGGTCAGGTGCGAAAGCATTCATAACATCATATGACTCAAACAAGTCATGTGCGCAAAACATAAAACATCCCATGACCTCTAAACGACGTCATGTACGAAAACATAAATCAAACGCAATATAAATCAAGCATATAAACCAACCACATGACCTACTAACGAGGTCACGTGTGAAACATAAACGAGTCTGCCTTGCTGGCAAGCCTTACTGGCCAGCCTAGACCTTTCCCATGACATCAACTATACGTCATATACGAAATGCAATCAACATAAACGAGCCCCATGACCTGCTAACGAGGTCATGTGCGTGAAAGAATCATAACTTAACTTTATAACATCCAAGCGATGTCATATGCAAAACCTGTTTTCTCGCCGCCGTCACCTGGCTACCACTCCTCTAGCCAGATCGTGACAATAAACAAGGCAGAGGTCCCTACCAAGGGTTTAACAAGGGCAGAAGAATACAATCTATATGCTGACAAAGAATAGTGAATTCCCACTACAACAGATATGGTGATAGACATGGTTATAGCTATTTGGCTACAACAAGAAACTTAAGGGTGAATTGCCAGGGACAGCAGTTTAGCGGTCAGACTTTGAGTTATAGTCAATACTGAAGTAATAGATGCTGATTATGCAGCTGAACTGATAGTACTACTAGCTAAACTAGGTAACCAAGAATGCTGGCTAGAGAAAGGAGACAAAGTCACATGATTGAATATTGAGAAAATAAGAAAGAGCTCGAAGAAGTGGCAGCTCTTGACAAAACCACTAAGTGAATGAAAAGGTTTGGAAGTATATACCAAATACCAGGGAAGTGCCATGGAAGCTGGGAAAGAATCAATATTCATAAGATAACAGCACTGGCATTTTGCAAGTTTTACCACTGTGGAGAAATTGCTGGGATCTTCAAGTTATGAGAGGTTCAGGAACCAGAATCTCTTAGCAAGATCCAAGTTAGTATGGAACTGGTAAACTGATACAAACGTAAGAGGAAACAGAAATGTTTGGACCAGGCACTTCTAATGAAACATTGCCAATATGTAGAACCACTGCAAGAAGAAGATACCATAGAGCCTAGACTGTACTGAAAAGTAGTAGACTTGGATGTAAAGGGCAAAAAGGGCATTATTCTTTCATAAAAGAGGATTTATCCCCTTGGCAAGACTGAACTACTGGAATCCAAGACCTATATTGAATAGCACCAATGGGGGTGGGGGGTTAGAGACTACATTAAGGATAGAGGAGGCACCCATCCCATTTATACAGAAAAACGACCGGAAATTGTAACTCTGAGTTCATAATTGTGCACTCAGGAGAATTACCCAGAAGGCTCAGTAGCCACGACCTAAGATAGCTGACATCCTAGATGAATTAGGTTTTATCAAATGTTTTGCTAAACCTGACATTAAGGAAGTATACTACAACAGAGTGTCACAAACGGTGATGGAGGTGGAAGGTTTTTTATAGCATGGAAGACTCAGAACAGAATGTTGGAACGACTGAGTAAGGCTTCCTGGCAAGGCAGATTGATATGGTTTTTGCATCATGACTCACATTATAGGTATAGAGTCTTGCATGACTCACAGTTGTGAAGTTGTTGGTATGCTATGATTGAGTAATATGTTTAGACAGCTCGCAATTGTGAGGTTGCATGATGTAATGACTTTCACACATGACTCAGTTAATGACTCATGGGGCTCACGAATGTGATGCACTTAGTGCATATAATGATGGCAGGTGACTCAGGGGTATGAGTGACATGGTCAGGGTTGGTATGAAGACTAGGTCTGAAAGAGGTCGCTAGGACTGAGGAGGATAAGCCCTTCATGATATCATCTTTGTATCTTACCTATAACCTTTTCACCCTACTCTTCACCCATGTGGTCCCACTGTGCACCTACCTTTGTAAGCAAGTCATCAGATATGAGCCTTGGGTACTTTGCTATCTAAGTTGGAAGAAGATGGGTAGTCTCGAGTGTTCAAGGCTAAGGTATTGTCACCCATATAAGGGAAGCACCAACTGGTAGGAATTGTTACACAGAAAGATAAAGACAAGGGACAAATAGAAAACTACTTTGGCTACCCAAGACTAGACATATAAATGCTCAGTCATGCTATTGGAAATAACCAATGCTGCAGTCACATTTTATTACTAGATCAACACAGTATTGAGCTAGTACCTTGACAGATATTGTATTGTCTATGAGGTTGATGAACAGGTATACTGTAGAGAGATGAACCAACACTAAAAGGTTGTCGGCAACACTATGTAGAGTATCCATAAACAAGGAATGAAGGTCAAATGTAGGAAATGCAAGTTCTCTAAACAAGAAGTAGAATACCTTGGTTTTCTTATAACCTGGCAGGAGGAATAGACAGGTCGGGGCAAAATCCCTGTAATAGGGCAGTGAGAAGAACCAAAAAGACAAGTATATATTAAGCACGTCATCTTGGTTTGCAGCATCTACTACAGCTTCAATGAAGGGTTCTGTTGCACAAACAAATAATATACCACATGTCCAAAAAGGATATCCCATAGGGTTGGAGCCTAAACAGGAGGTGGTCTTTAAAGATCTACCGACCAAGGAAACTGCACTATCAATACTGGTGCATTTCAATCTGGAAAGAGAAACAATTATTAGAACCAAAGTCTTGAAGTTGGACTGGTTCAATATGGGTTCATAGTAGTATGAAGATAGCCACTAAAGACCGGTAACTTTTCCATTAAAATGCACATCACCAGTGAAATCCAACTACAAGATGTACACCAACAAACTTCTCAAAATAGTTTCCTCTCAAATAAAGTTTAGACATTGTATTTACGAGGTCAAGCATTGGGAGCAAATACTAAGACGGTACGAGAAGCTGGTACTAACTACAACAACAAAAAAGTTAAACAAGTATCATATCAACTGGCTAGAGAACTGAAATCAACAGAGCTGCATGATCAAATATTGACCTAAGGGTAGGGAGAGAAACCAGACACCACAAGACAAGGGGTAGGTGATGGACTATAAGACAAAATGTAGAAATGATTACCAAGAAGGGGCATGTCTGGTTGCGAGAAGACCAATACTTTGAAGTAACACTTGCAGTTAAAATCCAGAATAATATTCTCAAAACTATTAAGAATCTAACGTAACAAGGAGGAAGAATAGAGAAGGTCTAGAAAGCATTAAGAGAAGGGAGAAATAAAATAAACATTTTGGCACTAGAGCTATATCAGGAGGAAGGAGGTTACATCTAGTAGAACAAAAAAATATTCGTACCAGATCATAAGAAAATCTAAACCGGACAGATATGAAACAGCATAACCTACCAGCGAAGGGATGTGGAGGAATAGCAAAAAGTACAAAAGAGGTCAATCATAATTATTATAAGCTAAAAACTGGAGGTATCAACAAAGTGATAGTTCAAAAACAATAATTTGGGCTCACAAATAATAGCTCTATATCATATCTGACACATACTACTAAAACCAAGCGAAACACCCAGCGAACCATGTGAAGCGATCCCTATGGGTTTCAGCATAGATCTACCCGGATCAGGTAGTTGTATTAGTAAAAGATTATATTTTCCTCCAGTAACTCAGGAGGCATATGCGGGATGGGGGGCCAAATTCTAAAACTCAAGTGGTTGTATCTCTCATCCAATCCTCATAGCTCCGGATAGCCTCCAGGGTTACCGGGTTTTCCATTTTTTTAGTCATGTGTTCCCTTGTCATGCAATGTCTTGGTGACATAGAACGTCCTTTTTGACCCGTTGTACAGTCCTTTAGACCTTCAACCCTTCACCTGCAATCTTTCCATCCTTGCCTCTCTCATAGGACTTGTTTCTTTGCTAAGATTAGCTTATGACTCAATCCTGCTCTCGAACAGCCCAAAGTGGCCTTTGCCACAGTTGATGCAAAGATCCCTGTTCTATCTATTACCCATCCACATGTCTTCGAACAGCATCAATGCACTCTTTGGTGTTGCTCTCTTCCTTCTGTTTACCCTCACTCATTTTTTCTCCCCTCCCTGCTTGCTATTCCCCCTTGACCTAATACCATCCCAACATTTTCCTGCATATCAAATAGATATGTGAACCATGTTCGTCTTGTTCACACCGTAGTCAGCCTATTTCTTGATGATGCTTGTAGTTCTTGTCCACTCCCCTACTGCCCTACTCTACTCCAAGATTGCCTACCACTGGATGTTTTCATAACATTATTTGGTTCTCATATTCCCTTCCTTACTTTAGTGTCATTGCACTAGTGCATTCCTTCCCTATTGTACTTTACTCTTGATTTCTTTATGGCGCTTCACGAGTTTTGGGCAGCCAAATTTGACTTTTCCTGGGTGCCCCAATTGCCTTGATGTCTAACTATAAATGGTATATTAACACGTTCATCAATAAACATTCTAGATCGTTTATTTATTTATTTAAATTGCATCCTGTCCCAAATTGCACGCTATTCATCTCTATCCTATCCTTCTTCCAGAGCCTCAACAGTATCCTCTGCTTCGCGACCTGCATTGTCGCCCAGTTCCTTACTCTCCTCATCCCCTGAAACCTGCAAATCCATATATGTGGCAGCTTCTTGGTCCTCCAGTGTGACCCAAGACTCCGGAATCTGAATCAATCCACTGTCCCGTAGCATTTGCTTAACACGTTCCTTCATATTAGCAAGGAGTTTCTTCCCCACATCTGGAGGTAGTGCTTGCCAGGTCACACACTGGCAAAGATAGACATCAAAATTTGCAGGTTAGTATGGTGTTCCCTAGCATAGTGCATTTGGACGTTGAAAGAGCAATAGTGACTTTGCACTGTGGGAACCAGGAAATATCAGGATTGAACAAAGGAGCCAGAACTCCAAGTCTTCGGAGCATAATACACACTGATCATGGCAAGGCATATTAGGATGTCATTGGTATGATCAAGGATTGTTTTATTGGTTCTTCTGCGCATTCCCGCACTCCGGTACCACTTATGACATAAGGGTTTTGCTATCTTGGATGCTGCAAATCGGAAACCACATTCCTATCCGCGTAACCACCTCTCCATCCCATTGGGCACAATAGAAGCATTACCCACCTCCTGTTTACCTGGATGGTATGTAAACTGATCATTTCCTACTGAATAGTTAACTTCTTCATTTATTTCAGCTGCTGGTTTATGCACAAAGTTATAAAGACCCTCAAACGTGTTCTTCATCTTAGAAACAAGCTGTGACCTGGCACTAGACTGCCTCAATTTCAACTAAATGTATCTAATCAGCAGCCCTTAGTCTCACACAGGATGTTCTTTGTAAATTAGAAGACTTACAAATGTCCTTGCCAACTTTCCCTTCCCTATATTTGTCCAACCCACCATGGCAGCTGCCTTTACCCAATAGCTTTCCAGATATGTATCATTTTGAGCATGCTTTACAAAGAGATTAACAAAGCATGTATGATACGGGACCATATTTGCCACATTCTCAAAAATGATCCTCTCCTCACCATGCAAGCTATTCCTTTGCGCTGATAATACAACTGGCACCCTAATATCAGACACTGGAAATCCCAACTTAATAGCACTAAGTCTGGAATAAGCCAGCAATATTCGTCTTCCTCCTTCAGTATCTCTGGATAAGAGGTGTGATGAAGGAACCCTGAGGTAGCCTGAATGTAATTGTGTTGACTGTGATGAAACCCAGTGTGAAGAGGCCTTTAGAGCCAGTGATGGGGAGTCCTCTGTACTCTTTCTTGTAGGTATGTAATTTTATAAATTATTGGATTTAGTTGCAACTCACAACCTGCTCCGGACTCTCTATTCTTGTTACTGCAGAAGCAATCCCGTGGGATGCTTATCAGCCCTTTGGGAACATTAGAGAAGATCATTATCACCATAGTCATCGACGTCTGCGGGCTTCTCGTCCTCAACAAATGAACCAATTCGTCGCTGTGTCTTCAGGGCTGGTATTCCAATCTCCACGAAGGCTACTGAAGATCTGTACACAGATGCTAGGACTTGCAGGACTACTGCTACTGCATTCAAAAGTGTTATATTTAACTGTTGAGAAAGCTTGCTTTGCCTTTCCAGAGGCGTTTTTGGCCTCTGCTTGTATTTCCAGTCAGTATGCCCTGTTTGTAAGAAATATCCGGCAGCAGAGTATGAAATGGAACATTTATGTGAAAGCTCTCTAAAAGACCCTGTGAACTCCCACCATCCTCTTCGGGACGAATGAGGTTTCTGTTAGAGTACGGATTCTAGCTAGTACCCAATGGCTGTGGGAACCATTCACCTGTACTTAGACTGTGCTATTGTTTTTTGGACTCCAGATGTTACAAAGACTACATGCATGGATGTCTCTAGACAGGATAGCAATTGTATATTCAGGATTGCGGCAAAAGCATTTTCTATGTTGGGTCACCAGGCCAGATGAACAGAACTTATCATTTTCAAACGATTGGTTTATGAATACTAGGATGAGATCAAGAATGAAAGTGACATTTAGCATTTCAGAAAAGCTCGCTGTTTCACCAAGTAATTTTTTTAAAAAAAGACTATCACATGTATTGAAGTCTAAGACTACTAGGTGAGATATAGGAAAGCTGTTTAACAGCACAGACTGGATTAAGAAACAGGTTAGAAGATACAAGGAATAACAGCAAAGTAAAGAAGCAGGTCTGTAAAGCCCATAAAACCAAGAAACCAAATCTGAAATATCAAAGAAGCCCTGCGTGGTACAAAGAAGCTCCAGAAAACCTGTGGCACATGCATAGAACCAGGGCAAAGGCTTCGAAGCTATGCAAAACAAAAGAACTACCAACCGTAGGCCCAAACAATCTGCATCATAGTACAGATCCACCCTAAGCCCTGGAGAACGAAGAGCAAGACAAACCAAAACGAAAGTCATGAAAAGAAAGAAAACCAGCAGAAAGACAAAGGAGGCGGTGACCTGCACGAAACACCTCCCAAACCCACCTCCCGCCTTTCCTGCTCCCTCAACCGATAGATAGAAATAAAAGGAAAAACTAAGAGAGCCTCGTGAACCAAAGAAAACCCTTCTGAATGCCTAAAGAAAACCTTGCCCAGCACACCAAAGCCTCTACCAATTCTCGACACCAGGTCCATCTGGCCGCTCAGGTGTAGGAGGTGGAAAGCCTGGGGGAAGAGCAACATTTTGGATATCTGGTCTCACACAATGGTTCATATACCCTACTTCCTGCCCAACACGAGCGTGGGAGGTTAGTACCCGGCAGGGTGCCTGAAACCAGCAGACTTTACGATCATTGCTGTGAATTCTCCTCTGCCACCCCATGTGAGACCTAGGAAAGGTCCTTCTGCATTTTGCCCTGTACCTGACATCGTCCTCCTCTTCAAAGTGGGAATCTGGCTCCTTGTAGAACTCAGGAAGGTCAAATTGGCTGGGATCGAGATGGTCCCAAGTGCTCCCATCAAGAGGTGTATTCGAATGAACAGAGTCGCTGCCCTCGCATGGTTCAATAGCTGTTCTGCGGGGGTGGCAGGCGGTAGTAAGGGTAGTGCACCACGAGGGAGGAAGTGAGGCATTAACCTGGTCATCGTCGATCAATTCAATTTGGTTGGCACCATCGCAGTAACATTCATCCCCCAAATGGTACCGAGAAATCCAAGCAAGTGCCCACAATATTCATCAACCTCTACGTACCAGTAGGGAGCCTTGCCTAGCTCCTTCAAAGTGTACTACCAGAGGATTGCCAGCCAACCTGTCTTTGCTGTTCCATTGCCATGCACAACCCAGTGGGGCCGGCAAGCTTGCCCGGATTGTGGAGCCCATGTTGCATTGAAAATTGTTCGCAATCGTCACTACTCGTGAAGGGTCACTAGAGGATGAACAACGGCCCCTCCGCCCACCAATCCAGATTCCGGTGCAGTGCCAGTGCTGTTACCTTCCTCCCGTAGCTTGTTATGGGGATTAAGGATGACATTTCAATGTGACTCGGCTGTCGTCTTGAGCATGTCCTGGCTGACGGCGTCCTGGATGAGGTGGAAAGCCTGATGTGGGCTGTTATGGGGTATGTTGAATTTGGCTTAGAAGGCTTGGAGCGTACTAGGTCTGACAGCTTCTGTCCTGACTTGTCTGGACAAAGTATTATCAGCCTTCCTGCGATATAAGATATTCGTCTCATGGTACTTCGGGAGAATAAATGTGCGAATGGCACTGTATCTTCTCCCAGTGACAGTCCGCCCAGCACCAGTTTTGTTGAGCTTGGTACCGAACTGGGAAGGGGCAGGCATGCCAATAGCCAGTCCGAACATCTATAAACAGCAGCAAACATGATGCACAGAAGACTAACCTGAATTAAGGAATGATGTTCGTGATGGACAAACCAGGACAGGAAATCTCAATGAATCTGGAGAATAGAGAAGAGTAATCATTCCATCTTTGGAAAGGTGCCATTAGAACACGGGGGAGAGTAACCGAGATGTGCTGGAGACTAACTGTAGGGGGGATTGGCATTCAAAAATGTGGAGCCACTAATATATTAAGAGAAAAGTGGTCAGTTATGGTCTCACATTGAGAAACGCCTAAACCAGCTGTCCACAAGATCATAGAAGACTTATGCAGTGCCTCACTACATCCCAGAAGGACACAAGAGAGACCACGCTTCAAAGGTGCATATTTGTTCTTAGAGCACGAGAAAGGAAGGGAGGTAGGTGAACAATGTTCAACTTACCTTGGTGTGGTAGAAAGTGGTCTTTTCTACTGTGACTGATTTCTTCTGTGGGAATGAGCAAGGGTTTGAAAACGGTGCCCTAGATGACAAAGGTACCAGTGTGAGGTGAGAAGCAGCTAAATGCCTCGATTCTATAGTAAGTGATTCCAAAGGCAGCAAGCAGTATTCCAGTACCAGAAGAGAGACCTCAGGACAGCCCATTTTGGACATTAGAAACCATTGTGAGAACCTGCCAGTAAAGAATAGTACAAAATATGAGTGAGGTGGCATGATCGTACTAGAGAAGTGACTGCTATATATAACAATATTATTGTGAAGAGAAAAGTCACTGCTTAAGGTCCAAGAAGAAGGTCTGGAGGCTGTGAGGTTCTTGGAAGATAAGTAAAGAAGAAGCAAAAAGACCATAGCAAACAGTGTCTATATATAAAGGAAGAACCTACAATTCAAGCTGTTTGTCATAGTATCAAGAGTTCTAACTATTCTAACCAGTTTGAAAGAGGCAGTTAAATGTCTTATCTTGAATATTGAGCATCCTCTGCTGCCTATACAAAAGGGTACTGGCAGTACAGTTACCATGAAGGCAACATGTAACAAAGTAAGCTAGTACGCCTGAAAAGGTCAGTTAAACAAAGATGAAGAAACTTTGCAAGGGGGCATCAAGGTACACTGACGTAATAGGTAGGCTTGGTGTGAACTCTGGTTTTCTTGGCATGGGTTTGGACAAGGGATCTAGGGTATATAGGCACTTGATATTAGGTTCCACCTTTTCCAGGTCAACAATGAGCAGAATAAAGTACAGGAGGTTAAGGGTACAATTGTGGTTGTTTGCACTATGATGTGATAGATATAAAAAAAGCAACTGGAGAGGTTCCCTAGATAGAAAAGTACAGGACTTAGGGTGCGCTAGGATTGGGAAAAGGTGTTTTGACCTGAAGAACCGACATAATTGTACCATCATTACAATCTTGCTCAGGGGTAGGTGGGACTGAATACAGCAATTCATCTTTAAAGAATTCTAACCAGGAGGAGAGACAGGCAGACAGCACAGCGCATGTTCATTGTTTTCTATTTTTCTTTCCATGCACTGCCAATCTTCAATTTAAGAATACAGTGTGAGGAATTTCATACTATTTGTATGTCTTCACATACCATCTATCCCTACAGTGCAGTTCTAGTCAAGAAGCCAGTTATTCAACAACCCACGTGGTTCAGCACAAAGTAATATTGGTAACGGAGGGTGGGTTAGATTTTTTAGGAGTCCTACTTGTGCTATTTCTTATCAAGTCTAATTTCCTGCAGAATGGTACATGAGTCTCAATCACCTTACTACAGAAAGAAATACAAGTCAAGTACAGAGTACAGGAACCATATAGAACCAGTGCATTCGATGGTTGTATAGCCTCAGAGAACTCAAAAACGGCCTATTTGTGGTAAACAATGTTCTGCACAAATCCCATTGACCATAGTGGACTCTACCTAAGCTGCAATCCACTTGGTGAAGAATTCGATACAATTGAAACAAATATGGCCAAAGATGATAGCCTTCTCGATGCAGACGGCACTGACTCAGAGGTCGAAACAGTCAATTTTTCAGATATTGAGGAAATCACACCATGGGTTGAAATGCCAGTACCGATAGAACACCCCACTGCCGGATAATCATTACACGACATTGTAAGGCATGACACAGCCCCAGACGAGAACTGGTCACCGTTGAGAAACAAGACTTCCTTTGAGCTGGCGCGATGGTTTATAGGTGCGAAGGTATCAAAGAATCATATTGACTGATATTTCAAGAAACGTTAGAGGCCTGAGGATAGTAATATTAAATCCGCTTATTGGCTCCTTGATGGTATTGATCCATTGGAATCGGGCATGGGTATGAGGAGATGGAGAGAGGAGTTTGTATCATTCAGCAAGGCTGTAAGAAAATCTGTCCTCAGATTGTCTGATATTGACAAAAATGGGACAGTTTGGACAGAGAAGAACCAGACAAAGATTCCTTGAAACAGAAATTGTTTTTCCGCAATTCTATTGGGGGCACTAAATATCTACTTAGTCAAAGATCTTTTGCTTAAGATTTTGTTTACGCCTCTGTAAAGGAATAGAATAGCAATGAGACACTACAGCGATTTTATTCAGAGATGAATACAGCAGAGTGGGAGTTGAAACCAGAGGTAGGTTCAAATGCGATATTCTATGGTGCCTGCATACCACATGTATGAACACAAAATTGGCGGCAAGGGAAAGGATAAATTGCCTGTGGGAGTAACCCTGGTACCAATTATATGTGCTTCGATGTAACCTTTTTGACATATTTCACACAGCATAAGAAAGCCTGGGCACTCTATACGACAATGGGGAATATCACATTGAGAATTCTGAATAAGGCATCAACACATGCCAGGGTCCTTTTAGGGCCTTCGTCCATTCACCCAAAGATGTTCGCTGTTGCAACAAGTGATATAGGACAGTGGCAGATCAACAGTGAGAATCATGGTAATTTGATGAAAGCAATCGTTGAACCAAAGGTTGTACTGGGGAACTGCGGGCTTCAGGTTGAATGTGCTGATAGAAAGGTCCAATTATGTTTTCTATATCTCACAGCTTGGATTGCAGATCACTTAGAAAATGTTACAGGGCACAGTATTCAACACACTCTGAACGCTGTGCTGCCAGGTCTGGTCAGAACAATCAGGGTCCCATTCAAGACACGCCATGGCTCAATGAGACTATGCAAAATACCCAAATCTCTTGTGCAAATACAATGACGATAACCAGCAAGCTGAGCAAGAACTAAGGGGTTGTGGCTTGAAATTGCTCCCAGGTGTCTTTTGGGACATTTCTAGCATTCAGCAATATCACTTGCCCCAACCAGATATTCTTCATGTAGTGTACTGGGGAATATTCAAAACACACCTGATGAAATGGGTAATCAGCTTCCTGAAGAGGTCCAAGAGGCTATAATTGTTTGATGCTACCTGGGAGAGTTAGGCAGCTGATATGTCTTATTTCTCCAGGAACCAGGAGTACAGTTGGATGACTCACCGGACGCAAAAAGAGAAAAGAAACCTCATTAAAGTAATACTACCTTGTTTTGCAGCCTCACTATGTTGTCCAAGTGCTGCAGAATGTTACACATCCGCTAAGGCTCCAATCTTTGTCCAATTGATTGTTGACTTTACCCTAATGTTACAATATATAAGCCTTACAGATAAAACAATTCAATACCTTGAATACTTCCAAGAAGTATTTTGACATCACCAGGACATTCTTAAGGAGTCCGAAAGAGAAAGGTCCCTGATTAGGAAAGTGAGAGAGGATAGTATCTGGATTCGGGGTGAGAATAGTGATGTAGTCTATCAACATGGTCTTTCAGGAGTTGCTGCACCTCACAGACCTCAGATTGCAGGTGAACAGCTCTCACGATCTAGATGGAATTGTTGCCAATATGTATGTTAAGGATGTAGACTTCAACTTTGTTAAGATATGCTTGTTGACTGACTTCGGGCAGCCTCTACGGTGATTTGGAAATATGCAAATCAATTAAAGCAAGTCAGGGGAAACAAGTCACAAAACAGGAATCAAGGAGTGTTATCGGTGGGCCAACAAAAACAATTCAAGTCATCGAATACTAAGAACATATGCTAGAGTTGAAGGCTACAAAATTCAAGAAATGAATAGCAAAGGAGATCTACTGCATCCTTTCAGGACAGATTACACCACAGCCAGTATAAACCACAGGTGGGATCAATAAGCACGTAAGAGATGGGTTTGACATCAACAGTCGAAATCCTTTCGCAATTCAAACAAACTTTGAGAAATTTTCCCTGCCTTTTATATGATGGTTCTCGACAGCAATCATCTGTAAGTATACAGCTTCATGTCATCTGAGTCCAAAAGTATCTGCTTGAGATATAGTGGCTTTTATGTGTTGCAGTTTAGAAACTTCAGAACGTGCAAGAGGTCACTTGGCATCTTTTTCGTTGTGGGGGAACCCAGCTTTGGAAGGCAACAGGCCACAGCAGAAACGATTGAGTACGTGTGAATTCAGGCAATAAAAGTATTTATGAGGCAGTAAATGGCTTTCATCCAGTGCGTTTGATATCAATAATAAATGTTCAAGAGTTAACCAGCAGTTTAGTAGATGGATTGGTCTTAGTTCATAGACTATGCATTGCAAATTTAGCAAAGCTTAGCAATGTTGTGGGGTGTGTTATCTTTTTCTGCAGATGGCCAAAGGTCCAAACCAACGCGAAATGATCAAGCTAGTTGTTGGCAGCAAATGGAACATGGGTATAGCGCATTTCATATCTGAGACTGCTAAGACGGATAACAAACGTGGATATGTAAATGATGGAATCAATTTAGAAACATGGAATGAAGTTTATTGAAGACTGTAAACTAGAGAGAATAAGCCAATTAATAGAAGAAGATATATAGAGCAGTGCAAACATGACATCTAGGAATAGACATAGGAGTGTAGCCAAGGTGGCCAAGGTGGCAAACAGGTAATACTCAAGGGAGCAGTGAAGTGATTCATGATGTCTGAAAAAGAATAATGAAAAGTGCAAAATATACGAGCTTCAGTGAAAGAGTTGAAAGAATCTATTCTATATGCGTACTATGGAAACAAGAAAGGTAGATGTGGTAATGGTACATGGACCGATAATGTATAATATGACTTGCAGAATGGCTTTAGGAGGACAGAGACCATCAGGGACAAAGCGGAGGGAAGAGAAAGTACTGGGCATAACATGGGTCAGGGAAACGGGCACAGGTTGTTTGGAATGTGTGCAGATAGGAATGAGCCACACAACATCCAAAATGGCAGGACAAGAAAGTCAAAAAAAATAAAAATGCTGCCAGTAAGACGAGATGGCGTTTCATATGGAGAAAGCGTATGGCGACAGACAAAACCGCAGGATAAATGCTGCCAGATGTACTGTTTAAGCTTCAGGGAGGCCTTACAGGTTTATAGAATATGATATGAATGTAAGAGGGGTAGGAGGAACTGGGGGAGGTTGTATTACGAGAAGCTACAGGGAGGTATGTATGTAATACAGGAGGTAGAATTGTTTTTGCTGATGTGTGACACCATATTTCTGGTGGTCTATCATCTGACCAGGATAAGGCATTTTATTGCCTACTGTGAAGACAGAACAAGCTACGTAATTTTGTACTTTAGAGAGAAATCTTTCAACTATATAGACCACCAAAAGATGTAACTACCAACTAAGAGTTACTACCCACATCTGAGTATAACTGGGGCACCCCAAGGGGGATGGACCCGAACGTTGTAACTGCACTGAACAACCTCAAATTTAGTGCCAGAAGTTCTGACATAGATGTAAAAGTAAAGTAAGTGGTGAAACTTAATAACGTTAAGCTAGAAGCTGCACTCAATTAGAACAACTGAATTGAAAACCTCTTCGTATTAGTCTCTTCACTGTGGGTAACTGTCCAAATACGAGGTAGAGCCTACCAATAAATGAGGATGTTCACACATGGATTTTGTGCATACAAGTTCCTGTTAGGTCATCCAGTCTATGTGTTTTTTCTACTTCAATTAAGTGAAGGGCCTAGAATGACTCCCGTGGTGTTATGTCTAGTGTGGGGACCCAATAGGTACTACCCATAACCATAATGCCAGCAACCAACTTTATCACAATAAGAATTATGCTGTTAGTATCCTCAGACTTGTCTCATAAAGTCTACAGCATAGTGGCACATTTAGACTTGATAGGTATGAAACGCTCCCAATCATCTCCAGTACCACATGGGACTCCCGTCACGACACAAATGGTTACCCTCTACCCTCTCCAACACTTCTCGTCTGTTCTACTGTGGAAAACCTGGAGAATGTAGGCCACATTCTCACCTATAGTACTTATATATCCTGTGAACAGCTCACAGTAGGGCAGACAGCCAGAGCAAATATGCCATTATGAGTACATCTCATAAGTCCACTTTTGGTAGATTGTGTACAACTGTACAACCATTTTCCTATAATGTCTGAGGTACAAGGCGAGACCATAGGCATGTGACAGAAATAATGTTTCCCAGTTCCAGCTTCCTAGGAGCTGTGTAGCGCAGCCAATAGCATCTCAGGTTATCCCAGATTGGGAGATCCCATATGGTTTGGCATGATAAACATTGCAGTCAATTTTCTCAAAGTGCTGGTAGAAGTTTACAGTACGAGGTAGGGTAACTCAGGGCCCTTGACAGGGTAACCCTACTCTCATAGTAGAGTAACCAGACTCTGAAGATAGGGTAAGCCTGCCTGGATGTCAGGGTAACTGTAGGCTGCTACCCTGCCTAGTTCTTTGATAAAGTTAAACACCTGTATCCTTTCTCCGGTTATACTGGCTTGTAGGGTCACTTGCCGACCCAAAGTTCTTAAGTACTGTCACATTGCCTTTGTCCATATACTAGGCATCCAAGATCATCAGTACATAGGGTCTTACTTATTGACAGGGGGACCCTTAATGTCAGGTACCTATGAGGCAAGTAGTGACTTGCCTGTGCGTTCCTACCAGGTGCCCACCTGGTTGCCTGTATAGGTCCAGGTTCAGGTTGCTATAACTTACATATACTGAGTCACTATACTGAGACCTAGAAACAAACCTGGAAATATTAGGTGTCCAACTAAGATTAAGCTCAGTATTCTACCCTGGAAAAGGATAGATAGGGTGAGAAGGTGCAGGTGTATATTAGAATAATACAAGTGAGAATACATCAACCCTGAGGTGAATAACTCCGACAAACTAGTTGCAATAGCGGTGTTTATCTAGAAGAATGGAAAAGAAAAAACAATCGCAAACAAGCTTGGTCAGGCACACTGCAGACCAAATCCTGACTATAAGGACATATGTTATCAGACCAAAGAGAAGACAACCAATATCGAAGATATGGCGCTAGCTTGAGAAGTGATACAGATGGAAATTGTCATGGTAGAATCACAATAAAGTGATAATTATGATTAATACCAAAAGGTAAATCCAAAGCTATGATTCAGAGACATGGCATGATTCATATAAGAAAATATTAAAACCCTAAGACTCTTAAAGAACTTGCACAATAAGAATATCAGACGATGGGAAATATTGGAAGAAGAGTAGACTCATGTCTATAAGCTCCATATACATCCCCAGATAGCTATACACAATACAATCTACCTCTCACCTTCTGCAGCTTACTCAGGCGAGCAGTTTGTGTCTGAACAAGGACTAGAATTTGTTATAGGGCCTTAGGAGATGTGTCAGAACAAAGATTAGTGTCTAGCCTCTAGCAAGTATCGAAGGGACGCGATACACAGAATACACCTCCTGCGTTTATGTAATAGTGGAGCTACTAAGGATAAAACTTTCCTAATCCTATCGCATAACAACTACTAAAAAAGACTTCCTTTGGCAACATGCAAAATGGATGACAAACCTTGATTGAAACTTGATAAAATTATCACTAAAAGACTACACTATAGGAAACTGGAATGCTGAGCCAAGTGGACAACTTATTCTTCTGAACATGAGATATCTTAGTACCATAGAGAAAACTGGAATAATGGACAACTTACGATCAGATGCTTTTATGTATCATAACCTGCCAACTAAGAAAAGATACAGTCACTGGTCAAAAGTCTTCACGATCCCGCTCTCAACGCCAAGCTTAATTACAGAATAAGAAACTCCGTGCCCTGCCAGACTGCCTGAAAATGGACAATAGAAAGCCCAAATGCATGCTCCACTGGCGACTAGTATTTGGTATACTATCCCTTAGATTCAATAACTGCTTGTACCCTGTCTGACATTGAATCCAGCATTGATCCAAAAAATGCTTATAGTACTGCCTCCTACACTGTTGGTTGTATTTCTGTAAGTTGCTTCTGAATCCTTTCCAGCCTGCTATTTAAGTTAACTAACTCTAGGTGCATTCGATGAATTGTATGCTTCATGTGAACCCCAATGTGCTCAATTGGGTTGAGATTGGGGAAGTATGGTGGATACTCATGTAGGGTAATGATATGCTCTCCCAAAAAGGTCATAGAGGCCCTTGCTATATAGACTCGGACTCTATCCTGCATGAACAGTGGCACTCAATCCATGCCCAATAGATGATACAAGAAAGGAAGAAGTCATTTCAATAGCATCCTCATGTAGTTTTCTGCAATTATAGTCTTCTTGTCATTCCGACAATGCAGATCACAATGCTCCAATCCACCGTAGGAAGCCCAAACCATCAATGATGCATTTTTGTCTTTTGGTTTTAGGTCACAGGATTCAGGTAGCTACTTCTGCCATGGATAGCGGAATACCTGGCACTCTCTTGCTGTTGCTGCTTTTTCTACTTTACACTGATAGCTCAAGATTACTCAGCACCAGTCGGTAAGAGTTAAGTTCTTGTGATCTTTTGCCCATCAGAGTCGTTTAGCTGCACGCTCCTCAGTAAGTTTGACTTAGCGCCTGGCAAGCCATTTGCAGAGGTTCTGACGGCACAGGTAGCGCTCAAGTATTGACATAGTAACATGTAGGCAACAACTGTAGCAAAGGTATCACATTATTATCATATTCGCAACTATAGTTCTCAGTAAATTCCAGGGTAACACACACCTCCTCTTTAGATTAGAAGTAGTCCTTCTTTCAGGCTTGTTTGATATAGCTTTTATCACACCTGCTAAGTTTAGGAGGCGGTCCAGGGTGAGGCAAATTGTGAATATGCCCATGTTCTGAGACACGGTTCAGAAATGACTGAAAAGTACTCTCCAGTCGCTCTACCAGTCTTGCAATGGAAGAATAATTATGAAAGCACCAAAAGAGGGCAATTATCATGCCTTTAGGAACTTCAGACATTTCCCTTCATTAGGCTTTAGGTTTGGGAGGCATTGCTGTGATTTTATGATTGATATAGTACATTCTACATGACCGTAACTGTCCCCAAAGTTTATCGTGGTATCGCTTAGTCAGTACCCATGAAGACCTCTGTCCGGTTGCTGTAAATACTGAAACAACCCTATTCTAGTCATCCCTTTGGTGCCATGAGATGCATAGAATACCAGTCTTGGTCTTCCCAATAAAACAGCTTGGATTAGGCCTTTGTCGGGTACTCCAATCCGATTCTCACACAATGCTACCCCTATCAGTGGTGACTACAAAGTACTATCTCTGTCAGAACTCAAGCAAGAATACCAGAAGGCTAAGTGATTTTCCGGATACAACATCATGCCCTAGACTGACCATTACAATAATGGGTGCAGGGTACGGCTAAGTGAAAGGTACGGTCAAAACTAGTTCCTCAGTGCACCGAGTGCTCACAGGAATATCAAGAAGAAACACTGACACAGAGGGTGGCAAGACTGCCACCAGGATGGGTGCCATATTCATAAAATAAAAAAGATTGATACAGGATATTAGCTGTGGAAAAATGGCAAGAAGAAGCCCTGAAGGGGGGCCACAGAGTAGTATGAATACATTTGGCAGCTTGAGAGTATGGCCAGAGCAAGAGTCTAGCAAGGAAAGCAGGGAAACCATCATAAATACGGATAGCAAGCACCAGCAAGCCAGCTACCTCAGGGCTCGGCTGGACAATGCACAAGCCGTGATTGAAAACCAAAAGAGTACAGTTGACATACCAGAGAGATTGATCAATAAATCGCAGGAGATTATCAAGTGGACACATATCAGAAACTAATGATTGCGAGAAAAGTTCTATAAGAAACAAGATCGCGAGTACAATGTGGGGTGAAAGACAGGACACCTTAGTTGTGAGTTGTGCAAGTGGTACAACAAGGACAACAAAGCCTAATGGGACTGAGCCTAGAGGGAGAGAGACACTAATATCACCGGTGATAGCTCAGTGAGATTGTGACAGGTTTGTCAGAGATGGTCAGGATAGTAACTGACAGGAATTGCTTAAGTTGTTAGAACATTTCACACCAAGAGTCATAGTACGATCATGTGGTCTTGCATGTCTTAGAGTTCTGAGTGGTTGTATTATCGTAATTGCTTACTGCATTTGGACAATGGACAGTTGTGAGTCATACGATGACATGACCTCCACATATGGTCCAGATTCCGAGTCCTGGGTTTGACAGAGATGATGGAGTTAGCACATATGGCCATATTAGGAGTATTGCAAGTAACCTATTACCATGAGTCTCAGGGTTAGGCTTGGATGGAAAAGCTGGCATTGAAGAGGTCACTAGGACCTAGGAGGATGAGCTGTTCCTGCTATCATCTTGGTATCTTTATTTCGATAACTTTAGTTTCCTGCCCTTTGTCTAACTGGCTATATTGTACAGACACTCTGCTGAGTGTGTTGTCAGATAGAAGCCTGGAGTTCTTAAGTATGGATATGGTAATTAGGAGAATGAGTATCATAGAAGATAGAGACTAAGGCATTGTCATCTCTTTATCAGAATACCTATAGGTGGAGAACTTTATAGTTGCTTAACTGTATCACCTACTATTCCAAGTCATAAACCTTGAAGAGTAAATAATGGTACTACTTAGAAGGCTGCTCTGAATAATACAGGTATTTCTACTACCTACTCAAAGTCAAATGATTAGTAACTAAGTTGACTATCTGCTTCTCTAGATCACTTAATATCCTGCCTGTAGGCTTTCTAATATGCATGCTATTCATATTGATGTACTTTTAACTTGGTAGAATTAATCCCAATAGCACTACTTGTATCAATTTCTCCTTCTGAATCATGCATATTAGGAGTCTCACTCTCTTCTTCTAACATTAAATCATGGACACATTGGTTGGTCAGAATAGTATACATATTACAAACAATTTTCCATAGCTTATGTATCTTCACAAATTTGCCGGTATTATGATATTTCAAATACTTATAGAAGTACTGAAAAGATACATAATCAACTTGATTGTTATAGTACACCTGTAATATATATATAGAACACATGACTCTATAAGAAAGATAAGGGAGAGGAAATATAATATATTCTATTTCTATATACTTCAGTGTTCTACTATGCTCAAGACTTTGCTTGATTGTTCTTATTTCAATAAACCCACCCTATTCCTCTTTTGCCATTATCAAGAAATTATCATTACCAACCCTTACTAACTGGCAACATTTATTGTTGGGTGTCTTTCTACTATTTACATGAGCCTGTAGTACAAGTATTTGGATATCTCTAATATCACTTATTATACGATTGAGTATTATTTGACTTCTTTACCAGGCACAGCAAAAGACCACTTGGGAAATATTACCTATAAATGGTAAATAAATAGTACTTAATATGTACCTGGTTGCTATTTCTTAATTGTGGAAGTTAGCTTCATTCTACCCTAATTCTCCTGGTCATATACAATATAAAACCAACCTGTAACTGTAAACATCAATGATATATAATCAGAAGCTGCTTTTGCTATTGTTCTATCTTATTATGATAGTCAAATGACCTTTTTAACCAAGCCACTTCTACTTTAGATGTACACTGTGCAGAACCGTTACAAGAGGCCCAAGATTGCCTAATTTATTGCTGAGAACTTTCAGATTCAGATTCAGTCCCAAAACTATAAGTTGATTCCTGTAGTCCAAATAATTAACAAAATAAAGTACTTAGTATACTTATAGAAGATAAATCCTTACTAGTAGTATAAGGGTTTGAGGAATCTCCTGAACTGCGTTCTTCTGTTCATTCACTAAAGATACTTACACAATTGTTATTATAAAATAAACAAGTTTGTAACTACAAGGTGTAAAGACTAATCTTTGTACTAAGGGACATCAGGATTAGCAAATCAAAAATATGATGATAGAACAACATCAGCAAAGAATAAATCTTTTATCCCATGCATCCTGTACATCCAACATAAGGGATGTAGAGAGCACAAACTATGAACCACAATACAAAAAAGCAGCTACTAAAACTCAGAACGTGGCTGTCCTTGGTACCAGAACTCAGGATACTGCCCTTCTTGGTACCAGAACTTGGGATGCAACAGTCCTTAGCATCATAGCTTAGGTTGATATCATGATGCAACCAAGTATTACCCTAATATTCTTGACACGAGTACTGCAACAGTTTTCTGGATATATTACTAGGACTAGACCTTGGGATACAAGTCATATATTCTATGAATTCTATAACCTTCAAAATGAAGAATATCTTTAGTCATATTGGTTCTATAATATATAGTACAAAATGAAAACCTTCTATACTGCTCCATGCTTAGAGTTTATTACTACTATAAATAGAACTTTGGTAACAGGCTGTAACTGGCGGAATGTTAGTATAGAGCCAACATTCCATAGGCTATTGAAAAGCTTACATCGAGCCGAAGGAGGGTGCCCAGTATTGGCCACCATGTTCAAGGAATGCCTGAGACATCGGGCATCTAACCTAGCCCCTTAGCATCAAAAGTACAGTTTCCTAACCAGTTGTAACTTTATGGACATTAGCAGTGGAGGGTCATTCTTTACACTGCTGAATAGCTGGTATTGCGTAAAACCAGGGCATCGAGTCAGGTCTACTACATCCAAGGAATACCTAAGCTATCTCGTAGCAATGTAAGCTTATAATCAATAAGTGTTGACTTCCACACTGGGCTGTAACTTTGTGGAGTATGGCCTCAGTAGGACAGTCTCTACACTACTAGATAGATGCTATCAGGTCGCACCAGGGTATCAGGCATGGGCTACTGTGCAGAAATGACATCCAAGATATCTGGTGTGAGAATTAGCCTATTACGAGCAAAGGTCCACACTAATAACAGGTGGTAACTACATGAATATTGGTATCGGGACTACATTCTTTAGGCAGTTAGAGCACTGGCACTGAGTAGAACCAGTCAGTTGCATGTTGGCCACTTTGTGAAATACATGCCTAAGATCTGCCGTATTAACCTTGACATACTATAAGAACCTTGTCCATGCAGAGACCTTCATAACTGCTAGTACCTCGGTGCATATAGCTATCAATACTAACTAGAATTAGTTCTCGAACAATCAAGGGAAATATAAGTAGCTATTGACATGAAATTAGATATAGAATAGGAGTTGTAGTGACAGAATAGTTATAGTTGCCAGTTGCCATTTGGAAGAGTTAAAGATTGCATTTTGGGCAAAGCAAAATAACCAAGTTCCTGGCTATCTGAATTGCCACAATAATATCCCACTTTCATCTTGCAAATTTCGATCAGTTAGGCCTTTGTACTGCTTTTGTCATCAAAATAGACAATTACGACTATTTTTCCCTTCCATTACACTCTTGCCTCATGATGTTGTAACAAATATGCAACTAATATGTGGCAAATATATGGCAAATATGTGGCAAATATGTGGCAAATATATGGCTGACATGTTGGTGAAATTAGTACTATAGGACTAGTATATGCCTTATACTGGTTTGAAATAAAGCTAAAATTATAGCTTGGTACTTGCATGGTAGACTATGGTTAATATAAATATTACCCTCTCTTAGCCAATTGTCTGGATGCATTCTGGATACCAAACAAGGGCACTGGATGATATAGGAGTAGTAGGGAGACAGGTAAGCAAAGTAAGCAGTATTAGGATGTAGGAAATGCAAGAGGGTATTGTAAGGGAGCTAGGGACAGACAGCATATGAGAAGGCATAATGAGAGTGTAACGGGGGCACCCCTAGGAAGATGGATCCCAAGGTTGCGACCGCACCAAACCACCTCAAACTTGTCGCCAAAAGTTCACACAGATGTAAGAGTAAAGTAGACGGTAAAACTTAATATCGTTAAGCCTGACGCTTCACTCAATTAAGGTCTCGAGAGGATTGATTGTTGGAGTAGGAGAGTTCTCGCATAGACTTTCAGGTAGTTTTATCTTATGCCAGAAACTCCCCCATCAGTTTACTCCAACTATTCGAGCACACCCTTCTCCGCTAAGGGCGGTCCGACACGTCTCCTGACACCCCCTTCGGGCATGTATGTGTCGACCCGCTCTAGTCGGCGTTCACCATATGTGCATATCGTTTCTGCGGCGCATTTCCATTCTGCCCGCCGGAGTGAAAACCTCTGCGCATCGGGGACTTGCCAGTGGCTAACTGTCAAGACCCCTTGCTGAACTAGACTATCTATGACACCCTTCCCATGCGCGTTGATTTCTTCTTGACGCCGGAAGCTACCGTGAGCGGTTTATCTATCTACTATTTACGAGTCTCGGGCTTCCGGTGTCTTCCGCAGGGTACGGTGGTCCAGGAGTGATCCAATGGGCGCTACCCACGACCACTACCTCGGATACACCTTACCTGCGGTAGGAATCATGCTTTTAGTGTCTCTGCACTTCCCTCTCAGAGCCTATGGCGTTGGGGACATCCTTGGGCGTGGTAGGTGCAAAACGTTCCCAGTCGTCCCGGCACCACCCGGGACTACCTTCGGGACCCCCACGGTTAACTCCCGTTAACTCCGTCAGTTTTGGTCCGTTTTACTCCGAACAACTTGGAGGAGGTACTCCACCTTCCACCCTATGCCCCCTTATATATCCTGCGAACAGCTTACGGTCGACCGGACGGCAGCAACGTATACGGTGTTGCAAGCAGGTCTCCAAAGATCCTCCTTTGCTAGACTGCACACAACTACGCAACCGTTTGCCCATGACGTCCGGGCCTCAAGGCGGGGCCGGAGGGGCATGATAGGAATAATGTCTTCAATTTACAGCTTCTTCGTAGCTGCGTAGCTCGCCCAATAGCATCTCCCGGAACCCCAGATTCCAGTATTATGCATGGTTTCGTGTGACAAACATTCCAGTCATTTTTCCCAAACTCCCCGAGGGACTTCGTATTGGCAGGTAGGGTAACTCAGGCCCTTGAACAGGGTAATCCAAGCCTCAAGGCAGGGTAACCCTGTTCTGAGGGTAGGGTAATCTTGTCCGGTGGACAAGTGGATTTTCTCCTGTTACCCTATCTATCCCACTTCCGGGGATAGACACACTCGGCCTTTCTCTAGTTACCCAGCCTAGCTGTGTATTGGCCCTTCATAGGTCCCTAAGTACGCTGACACCAACCTTGGGCGTAGCCATGTACCTAAATACTTGTGTCCACTAAGTCTGCTCATCTCGGAGCCCGGGCCATCGGGTCTCCGTAGGTCAAGTACTCACTTGCCTGCCGGTTCCTACCAGTTCGCCTCCGGGCTACCTGTATGGGTGTAGGTTCCGGCTGCCATAGCTCACGTATGCTGGGTCGTTACATCACTCCCCTCTTCTCTACGGTCCGTCCCGGACCGTTTAGCGTCGTCTTTTGTTTCCACGACTCGATTCCCCCAAGACCCGATGGTCCCTGGGCTTGGACGGATATCTTTGGTGGAAATCTAGCATGGCCTGTAAGCCTGTCCCTTCTAGCATCTCATAGGGCTCCCATGAGTTCTCCTCAGCTCCATAGCCTTCCCATGAAACCAGGTACTGGACAAAGCGCGACGGAAACTTCGCCTTTGTTCCACCATACCAGCGACTGTCCACAACAGCTTCGATGACGTAACTGGGCTCATTGTCCACGAGCTCTGGGGTAGGGATCTCCTTGATCCTACCCGATTCCGGATCCTCGCGATAGGGTTCCAGCAGCGTGACATTGAAAACCGGGTGGATGCTCCATCGGGTGGGCAATTGGAGTTCGTATGCTCGGGTACCCACCCGACGTTTGACCACGAAAGGGCCAAACATCCGGTGGTCCAGCTTCTCCATGGGACGCTTGGTGCGGATGTTCTTCCGGTTCAACATCACGCGGTCCGCTTTCTTAGCCCGCCCAGCAGCCACATCTTCCAAGGTAACATAGTCCGGGGATGGCAGCCGTTTCTGGTCATGCCATTTCCGCTGCCTTTCCTGTGCCCGTTTAATCGTTTCTCGAATCTGTTGCCAGGTTCCTTCCCATTCCTTAACCAAGAGTTCACTACTTGGGTGTATCCCTTGGTTGTCAGACACAACACCCGACCAGTTTGTTCGTGGGTTGAACCCATAGTTGATCTCAAATGGTGACAACCTGGTGGATTCTGATGTTGAGGTGTTATACGCATACTCCGCAAGGGGTAGCAGCGAGACCCAGTCATCCTGTTGATAGGAGCAGTAACTACGCAGGTACTGCTCCAGTGTCTGATTAACCCTCTCGGTTTGCCCATCAGTCTCTGGGTGGAATGCAGTCGAAACGTTTAGTTTCACTTGCAGCAAGTGCATCAGACTCATCCAGAACTTGGATGTGAATCGGCTATCTCGGTCGGAGATGATTGACTCTGGCAGTCCATGAAGGCGCCAAACCTCCTTCAGGAATATCAAGGCAAGCTCCTTGATAGGTACCTCAGTGGTCAGGGGTATGAAATGGGCCATTTTCGAAAACCTGTCTACTATGACCCAGATCTTGGTATACCCTTCGGACTCTGGCAGCGCGACAATGAAATCCATTGAAATTGCTGTCCAAGGCCGCATAGGAACATCGATAGGTTCCAGCAGCCCGAACTTCTTGTGCCTGATGGATTTATTTCTTTGGCATGCATCACATGTCCGCACATAGTCAGTGATGTGCTCATCCATCTTAGGCCAGTAGAAGTTAGCCCTCACCCTGCCAATGGTTTTGTAAGTCCCGAAGTGTCCCGCGATTCGGGAGTCATGTTCTGCCTTCATGATTGTCTGCTTCAGATTCTGACCCTTGGGAACATACCACCTGTTCTTGTACAGGAGTAAGCCCTTTTCCGTCGTGAAATGTCGGTCGACCTCTTTGTCACCTGCAGCTGTTGCCTTCAGGATCCTTAAGTACTCCTGGTCTTCGCTTATCGCTACCCGCAACTGATCCAAAAAGGACGACTTGAGCCGAAATCCCTGGCACACTTGCAACACCTGTGGTCGCAAGATGTCCCGTTCCTGGCTCCCGACCCACTGTCCGGGGCGAAAAAACGACTGTGGCGGAAAATCACTCCCCCCTTCAGGGCGGTAGTCCCTACGCCGCGACAAAGCATCCGCCTTCTCATTCAACCGTCCTTCTCGGTAAACCACCTTGAAGTTAAATGGTTGCAGGAATTCAGCCCAGCGGTGCTGCCTTCGGTTAAGGACCTTGGTACTATTAAAGTACTCCAAGTTCTTATGATCCGTATAGATCACCAATTGGTCCGTTACTGAGCGCAGCAGATGATCCCATTCCTTGAATGCCGCCACGATGGCAGTCATTTCCTTATCATGGACATCATAATTGATCTCTGCTGGGTGAAACTTCCTACTATGGTAGGCCACCGGATGCCATCTCTCATCCTCACATAACTGGGAGAGAACGGCTCCTAATGCAAAGTCACTAGCGTCGGTTTCTAGCCGTGTTGGCCGTTCAGGGTCAAAATGTGCTAGGATAGGTTTGGACGTGAACGCTTCCTTTAAATGATTGAAGGCCTGCTCACATGCAGGTGTCCATTCCCATCGGACATCCTTCTTTGTCAAGTCCGTGAGGGGTTTCGCTATCTTGCTGAACCCTTCTATGAACCGACGATAGAAGTTGGCAAAGCCCATAAAGCTTTGAACGTCGACGACGCATGTCGGAGGTGCCCAGTCTTTGATTGTCTGCACCTTTTCCGACAACATAGAGATCCCCATATCGGAGATCCTATATCCGAGGAATTCAACCTCCCGTTGGTGGAAACTGGACTTCTTCATACTTACACATAGTCTAGCTTTCCGCAATTTCTCCATTACACGCCTTACCATCGCGACGTGCTCTTCCATAGTTTCGGAGTAGATCAGGATGTCATCCATATACGCGATGACTCCTTCATCCATGAGATCTCGAAAGACCTCATTTATCATGCTCTGGAAAGTTGCCGGGGCATTACATAACCCAAACGGCATGACCGTGTATTCATACAGTCCATATCTGCACCGGAAGGCCGTCTTCCATTCCTCACCTTCTGCCATCCTCAGAAGATAGTAGCCGTTTTTCAAGTCCAACTTAGTGAACACAACGGCTTTTCCTAACCTATCTCGCAGTTCATTCATCAGCGGTAGAGGGTACTTGCTCTTCACCGTGATTTTGTTCAGCCCTCGGTAATCTATTACCAGTCTTAATGTACCATCTGGTTTTGGCACAAAGAGGATAGGGGCTGCTGCTGAGGAACTGGATCGCCGTAGCTTCCCCGTTCGCAGCATGTCATTGAGATATTCCCGGAGTGCCTTAAGCTCCTTTTCCGATAACGGATAGATAGGCCCAAACGGAGGTTGAGTCCCGGGTAGCAACTCGATCGTGTGGTCATACTTTGAGTGCTCCGGCAAGGCCTCAATCCGTTCTTGACTGAAGATGTCCCCGTAGTCCTTATACTCAGGGAGTAGCTTGACAGTAATGTCAGCACCTTCCTCATCGGAGAATTGTACAATTCCCAACAGGTACACATTACTAGGGTCTTCAGCTAGCAACTCTTCATCGGTCATGAACACTAACCGCCCCTGCTCTGCCAGGCAATTAGCCTTGCAGAAATCTGAGCGCCAGGTTAGTGATCCTGTCTTCCAATCTATGTCGGGATTATGGTCCTTCAACCAAGACATAGGTAGGTACCCGTCCACCTTGGTGTCGGGCATGTCCGCGACTTCAAACCGCATTTCGTTATGGTGGTCGCCTATTCTCATGTCCAATGATTTGGTATAGTGCAGACCTGACCCCGGAATGTGATTACCGCTTGCGTCGCTTATCGGCACATGTACCTTTCGTCGTACACATGGTGCCTGCGTTTGTTTAACCCATCGGCTACTAAGCACTGGCCCAGTAGCTCCACTGTCGAGTAGCAGGAGCGCCTCAGCGCTTACCTGTCTAGCTCCAATCTTCCAGTCTAGCCTTACCCTCAGGTGGATAGACTTGGTATGGCGAGGCAAGTTATCACGCTTCTGCCTCTTCACTTGTCTTAGGGACTTAGTCATCTTGGCTTACTAATTCTGATCTCTTGCCTTTCGACACAAGAGCGGCCACAACGGGTCGGTAAACGTTAAGGGATTGGGAATCGTTTTATCAATAGCTAGGGTGTTTACTATCACGCCAGCATGATTTCGGGTACTAAACCCTCCTCAGGTAAACTTGATCATAGTATCATTTATTCAATCAAGTCCAGCCTGAACTAATCCCGCTTGTACTAACCATAACAAATTTTCCCGAGGTGGGTAGAGGTCCGCTCTTGGACCGGTTCCAAGCGAAGCAACCTTGCTTCCCCAATGTCGAGCGTCTCCGCGAGCGAGATCTCTCCCAGCCTCAACCGAAAATAATACCCTATGACTTGTCCGTCCCAGTAAAGAAATCCTGAAAGAAATACAAATAACTAGAACAAAGGAAATAACCTGAAAACCCACAAAGGAGAGATCACCCTGTCCACCGCATACGGCCTTCAACATCTATCTGCCCACACCACCTGGGTGTAGTCAGCATCAGGGTCGTTCATGCAGTAGAGGGGTACTTACCCATCCCAGAAGCCACTTCCGGGGCTCCTTTTCATCCATCCCGCAGGGGTCTATGGATACAGGTTATTAAGGTTCTACCTTACACAGAATGGGGTCTTACCTATTCTGAGCCGTCAGTATCAACCTCCATAATCTGAGGTGATGCCTGTCGGACTTCAAGTATCTTTGACGAGGTAGCCGGAGGTGGCGCTTCAATGCGCTTTAGTCGCTTGTCCGTACCTGAGGGCTCGCTTACCGGGGCTGACCGTTTCAACCCACGAGCCTGTTTGGACGAACTAACGACTGGGGACGTCGCGGTGCACTTTCTCCAAAAGTGACCCGTTTGTCCACACTTGGTGCACTGGTTGTGCTTTCTCCGACGTTCGGTCAAAGTCGACGGGATTTCCTTATGCGCCAGGGCATACTCAGAAGTCCCCGGCTTTGCCTGTTTCCCCGCATTGAAATTAGTAGGTTTGGCAGACCGCTGGTTCTGTCTGCCCGAACCTTTATCCTTCTTTTTAAACCTTCCGGAAGTTGAGGACCTATCCTCCTTCTTGTCCGTTGGTTGAGACCGTTGGACAGGGTGGATAACTCGGTTGCTGAACCGGGTGTTGTCTTCCAGTGTGTGTCCAACCTTCCGAAGAAGATCAAGGTAGTCGTTCAAGTCGGTGGGATGGGGCTCCTTCAGTGCCCACGCGTTCCTCACTTCTTGAGTAATGCCCGACCGTACCTTATCTCGTACCTGCACAGGGTCTGTATAGCTAAGCTTATACATATAGTCAATTATCTTGTCCAGGTACTCATCGATGTGATGTGGCTTCATCACTAGGTCTCGCCACTCAAGGAGGGATCGGTCTCGTTCCGCTTGGTCACCGCCGAAACTCCGTTCAAGCCGTTCCCGGAATCCTTTCCACGTTCTTAACGGGTTACTGTTATTAACTGGAACTCCGGTACGCTTGGCTGCCTCCTTATTGATGTGGGAGTGCAGCCCAAGATACCATGTTCGGGCAGTATCTTCTAGAAGGGGGATCACCAGGTTTACCTTGTCCATATCGGTCAACCTGCACCCAGCAAAGTACTCGAACTTAACCTCTACCAGCGTCAAGAAGCTGGCGAGTTCGGTGACCTTTCCCTTAAACGCCGGAATGCCGCTCAGCTTTTCCGGCTTCTTCTGCCGTTGTCTAGATGATGGTCGTGCAGTCGCCCTACTCCGTAGTTCCCTTGACAGCTTCTTAGCACGGCGGTCCCACCGTCGTTTCTTCTCGTCGCTCCAGTCATCCTTGCGAGCGCCGAGAAAAGGGGTCAAGTCGGGGAGAGAATCGGCATCATCATCATCCGAGCTATCATGGTCAGAGTCCCCAGGATCTCCACCTGCTCCCGTAGTACCACCGACAGGTGGTCCATTTCCACCTCCACTACCCCCGGTATTTCCACCTGGGGTCTCGCGGGGTCTATCATACCCATCAAACCTTTCCTCCTGGCCATCCTGATTCCCATCCTCGGGGGGGTTAGCCCCTGATGGTACTGATGCCGGTGGTGGAACAGGTCGTTGCCCACTCTCAGGAGTTGGGTTCGGAGCCGCCTGAGTTGTCGCCAGAAACGACTGAAGCTCTGGACAACTCAAAGGTTGCATTGGGGGCCCCGCGTGTCTCCACGACCCACAGTACCCACATGTTGGTCGTCCGTCTCCCTCCTTCTGTCTTCTTCGGTGCCTTACCGGGGTCCGTGGTCCCTTCCTGCACCCGTACGTGTGGTAATGAATCCACCCCATACGGGTTTCTTCCGATTTGCAGCCCGACAGACAGTACTCGTCTTGGCTGTCCGACTCACCACTAGTGATCGTGGGGAGGATGGAGGGAAGAGTTGGTTTTGAGGGGGCAGAGGGAATCACGGGTGCCCAAGGAACGGAACGAGCGGGTGTCCCAGGTCCGGGGATCGGAGTCCCTCGTGATGGAGCCATGGGTGCTCGCTCTTCCTGGCGCCTGACCTGTTCAAAGAATCCAGGTGAAGCCGCACGCAGCGGTCGGTACCCTGGGGTAGCCGATACTGTTGGCGGGAAAGCCGTGACAGGGAAGGTATCAGGAGCGGGCAACGAAACTGGTAAAGGTGTGGGTCTTGGGGCAGCAATAGGAGGTACGGGAGTTGCAACCGACGGTGTTGCAGGGGGGTTAATGGGAGCGGGGGTCGGCCGAGGAGTAGGGTCAGGTGTATCTGGTGCTGTGATACCCTTTGGCTTGGACGTCCTTTTCTTAACCCGACGCCCATCGGTTGGTCCAATCGCCGGACTTCCTGAACGACTGCGGGCGATCGAGGAGGGGACAGACAGCGAGCCTGTTGATGCTCTTGTGAAGGACGAGGTATAACTGTATCCTTCCCCCTTGAGGCTTTCCAACATGCGTATGCCCACGGGGCTTAGGTACGCCCTCCACTGTTCATCCCGGGCTCTCATAGCCAGTTCCATCCCGAAGTTCTCCAGCTTCGTGTGGACAAGTGGGAGTGGGGGCGCCGCCTCTATCATCAGTACGTCATTCTCAGCATCAATACTATAACCTCCCGCGAAGGCCCTTTCCAGCGCTGCCATACGATCCTTCAATGCCTTCTGGTCTCTTAACATTCGCAGGTATGCCTCCTGCTGTACCTTCATCCATTCCACCGCTGCCGTAGTAATCTGTTTACGGAACACCTGCTGCTGCTGGGCATTCCAGTTCTTCAGTTCCCGCTTCGCATCCTCAATCGACTTGGATACCTCCCGGACGATGTAAGGTTCGACGAACTCGCGGGAGAACTCGCTAAAGGGTACTCCTTGCGGTGGAGGAGGGAGCATGTTGTGGACGAGGGCGGCGTCTTGGAAGAACGAAAGCGCCGCAGCGCGAGGGTCTGTAATCATAAGATCAACACATTCATCAGGTAGTTGAATAGGGGCGGCCTCCAGGAGCAATTGGTGACCGTCCCATTCAATACCGCGGACGTCCGCGAACACCGAAGCACGAAATGTGTTGGCGGAGTTCTCGTCAAGGTCAAGGTCTGAATCCGAGTTGGATTCCATTCTAGGTCGACGTTCGATACTAGCCATTGCGCTTTCCACCCTGGGCTACTTGTTCGAGACAAGGTTACCAGTATTCACGCAAGGTCAGTGCCGAAGGTCGAAAAACAATTAATCAGGAGAGGAGTTAAGCGAGGAGCTCGCTTAACGATATACTGTAACGGGGGCACCCCTAGGAAGATGGATCCCAAGGTTGCGACCGCACCAAACAACTTCAAACTTATCGCCAAAAGTTCACACAGATGTAAGAGTAAAGTAGACGGTAAAACTTAATATCGTTAAGCCTGACGCTTCACTCAATTAAGGTCTCGAGAGGATTGATTGTTGGAGTAGGAGAGTTCTCGCATAGACTTTCAGGTAGTTTTATCTTATGCCAGAAACTCCCCCATCAGTTTACTCCAACTATTCGAGCACACCCTTCTCCGCTAAGGGCGGTCCGACACGTCTCCTGACACCCCCTTCGGGCATGTATGTGTCGACCCGCTCTAGTCGGCGTTCACCATATGTGCATATCGTTTCTGCGGCGCATTTCCATTCTGCCCGCCGGAGTGAAAACCTCTGCGCATCGGGGACTTGCCAGTGGCTAACTGTCAAGACCCCTTGCTGAACTAGACTATCTATGACACCCTTCCCATGCGCGTTGATTTCTTCTTGACGCCGGAAGCTACCGTGAGCGGTTTATCTATCTACTATTTACGAGTCTCGGGCTTCCGGTGTCTTCCGCAGGGTACGGTGGTCCAGGAGTGATCCAATGGGCGCTACCCATGACCACTACCTCGGATACACCTTACCTGCGGTAGGAATCATGCTTTTAGTGTCTCTGCACTTCCCTCTCAGAGCCTATGGCGTTGGGGACATCCTTGGGCGTGGTAGGTGCAAAACGTTCCCAGTCGTCCCGGCACCACCCGGGACTACCTTCGGGACCCCCACGGTTAACTCCCGTTAACTCCGTCAGTTTTGGTCCGTTTTACTCCGAACAACTTGGAGGAGGTACTCCACCTTCCACCCTATGCCCCCTTATATATCCTGCGAACAGCTTACGGTCGACCGGACGGCAGCAACGTATACGGTGTTGCAAGCGGGTCTCCAAAGATCCTCCTTTGCCAGACTGCACACAACTACGCAACCGTTTGCCCATGACGTCCGGGCCTCAAGGCGGGGCCGGAGGGGCATGATAGGAATAATGTCTTCAATTTACAGCTTCTTCGTAGCTGCGTAGCTCGCCCAATAGCATCTCCCGGAACCCCAGATTCCAGTATTATGCATGGTTTCGTGTGACAAACATTCCAGTCATTTTTCCCAAACTCCCCGAGGGACTTCGTATTGGCAGGTAGGGTAACTCAGGCCCTTGAACAGGGTAATCCAAGCCTCAAGGCAGGGTAACCCTGTTCTGAGGGTAGGGTAATCTTGTCCGGTGGACAAGTGGATTTTCTCCTGTTACCCTATCTATCCCACTTCCGGGGATAGACACACTCGGCCTTTCTCTAGTTACCCAGCCTAGCTGTGTATTGGCCCTTCATAGGTCCCTAAGTACGCTGACACCAATCTTGGGCGTAGCCATGTACCTAAATACTTGTGTCCACTAAGTCTGCTCATCTCGGAGCCCGGGCCATCGGGTCTCCGTAGGTCAAGTACTCACTTGCCTGCCGGTTCCTACCAGTTCGCCTCCGGGCTACCTGTCTGGGTGTAGGTTCCGGCTACCATAGCCCCTGTATGCTGGGTCGTTACAGAGAGAGCCCAGAATGCACAAGATACAAAGGAGGTAAAGGAAAATGGATGAGTATCAAGATGCTGTACCTGGGTGTCAGATGTAGTGGTTTCCTGGCTAATAAAGAATCATGATTGAGTACCTTGACTTATAACAACTATTTAAGCTACCAAATTCATCAAACACCAACAGTATACCAGTATCTATAATCTGGCACATACCGCCTTATTAGAATTATGATTTGCTTTATCAACTATCACTCAACCAATTCTGATAACAATATTTGTTGAGTCAGATACTATTAATATTGGTTTAAAGATTCTGTTGCATTTGGGATAATTTTTGTTCAAACCAACAAACTTACTTGAACAATTAATCCTTAAATTTATAAATATGCTTCAAATAGATTAAGAGATGAGCTATTCAACAATATAACAAAAACAGATAATTGAAGATTTTAAATTTAAGAGCCCATAAAGGGCTCAGTTCTCATGACAAATATAATTTAAGACCTTCAGATTATATTTTTATGCTTAAAAAGTATAGTATCTATTGACGCTAATTTATTGCCTTGTAGAAGCAGACTAATCTTTACATATTTGCAACTATACATATATTTACATTTAATAATATTAGATCTTTCCTTACTTTGTTTAGATATTTGAATCACCTATATACTACTTACCTTACTACAGCTATAGAGATAGATTGTGTATATTTTATTAATATTTCATAATACTGCTAGAAAAATAGACATATAATTTCGTTTATAGTAATCAAAGATTTCCTTATTTTCTATATGTTTAAGTCCTAGTGCTAGGCAGTTGGACTATCCTATTTACTAATGATTCCCACATATTACCGCGGGTTTTACAGTTAGTTTTGCGATTTCGTAGTTGGTTTCCATGTCAAATAAGTTGTTACTTGGGTTTTCATGTTATTTTATACTCATTTCCCCTCTTTACATAGAAGAGGTCCAGACTAGTACATATAGTGATCGTGGCTTATTATGCTGGAAAGAATTAAGCACAAGAATGTTTACAAATCCATAATAACAGTACTTCCTCCTTACTCAGCATGTGATAACAGTACATAGGTATCAATACGGGAAAATCAGCCAGACACCTTAAACCTGTTATTGAGTTATTACTCTTAGAAGTTTGCATAATAACCACAACAATTTCAAGAAATTTACAAAAGCAATTGTGTAGAAAAGTTTTCTAATACCAATCCAATAATGTCAAAGCATAAGTTTCAAGTAATATAGACAGTATCACAATTACTTTTTCTATATAGCTATAATAGAAAAGAAATAAAAAAAACATTTGTTTAATTTTGTGAATTATGACGTGTGTGTGGTTTTTTAGAAACCCACACATTGCCCTTCAATACCAAAATATTTATTTTAGCATAGCTATATAGGTAGCCATCTAGGGCATAGTTCCAAGAGCTCAGAAAATATTTTTGAGCATCTAACGACCTCTGTAGCCTGTTTTAAGTACAAAAATGTAAAATACTGCAAAAATATATTTCTTGCATAGAAAGATACCAGAGCTTTCTGGCTATCTGTAGAACCTGGTTTCAAATCACTAGGTCATACAGATATGATGTTATGAACAGTTGAAGTAAAGATGATTTTTTTGTTAAATCATGTTGCCTGTAGGACATCATAAATCCACATGAAATAAAGAGTAAAAGTTGCTTCTAGAAAACCTATGATCGATAATATATAGTATCATAATTAACCATATGGGGCTTGGTCATTATGGTATTACTCTCTATATCTAGATACTATTAGCTAATATCGATATTCACTATTGTCTATCTTTTAGGTTGTTCTAGTAAGGAAACGATATTGAAATCTCATCAATTAAACAAAGAACCAAACTGTGAAAATGGAGAAAATGCTAATGGGTGAATTGGTGTAACATGTTCGGGCCTGGCCTAGTCACGTAGTGGTAGGAGAAGAGCAGATGGCTTCTTGATCAACAAGAAGCGAGCACTGCTTACTAAAGGAGTCTACGAGTGGGGTATAATAGGAGATCAAAGGGAACCGTTCAACCAAGTATATTACGAATACTATCTGTCGAGGTCTGCTGTTTCCCTCGTGGAGATCAGCAGTCTTTAAATACAACATATTGTTAATCTCCAGTATTAGCGATATTTCAAAACATGGTGTGTAGCAACTGATAGCACACGAAACAATACCAGTATCAAGCGATACTGTGAAACCAAGGATAAAACATTGTGTGCGTCAACTGATAGTACACAAAACAATACAAGTATCAAACAATACTATGAAACCAAACCTAAAACAATGTCCATATCAACTGATAGTACACGGAACAATACAAGTATCAAGCGATACTGTGAAACCAAACATAAAACAATGTGTGTATCAAACGATAGCACACGAAAGAATACAAGTATCAAGCGATACTGTGAAACCAAACATAAAACAACCTAGTACCCGTACCGGTTACAATTGGAACCTGAAGCGGAAGCAGAGTTTCATAGCCAAAGTGAAGATGGCATATATATGGAATGGGATGTAACGACCCAGCATACATAAGCTATGGCAGATGGAACCTACACCCATACAGGTAGTGAGGAGGTAAACTAGTAGGAACCCGGAGGCAAGTAAGTACTTGACCTACGGAGACCCGATGGCTGGAGCTCCGAGAATGAACGGAATTGGCTGGTCAGGGACTTAGGTACCTTGATACATCCATGAGCGGTGTCAGCATACTTAGCGACTTCTGAAGGGGCAAGTGCTCAGCTAGGCCGGGTAACAGGAGACAGGTCAGAAATGTCTATCGCCGTTGACGGGATAGACAGTGTAATAGGGAAAAGTTATCTTGTCCGCTGGACAAGGTTACCCTACCCTCAGGATCAGGTTACCCCACCCTGGGGCTTGGGTTACCCTACCTTCCAATACAAAGTCTCTCGAGGAGTTCCGGAAAATTGACTGGAATGTTTGCCATGCGAAACCATGCATTATACCGGAATCCGGGGTTCTGGGGGATGCTATTGGGCGCGCTACGTAGCTTCGATGAAGCTGTAAATTGGAGACATCATTTCTATCATACCCCTCCGGCCCCACCTTGAGGCCCGGACGTCATGGCCTAACGGTTGTGTAGTTGTGCGCAGTCTAGCAAAGAGGAATCTTGGCAGACATGCTGGCAACACCATATACGTCGCTGCCGTCCGGTCGACCCTAGGCTATTCGCAGGATATATAAGGGGGTATAGGGGGGAAGGTGGAGTACCTCCTCCAAGTTGTTCAGAGCAAAACGGACCAAAACCAACGGAGTTAATGGGTGTTAACTATGGGGGTCCCAAAGGTAGTCCCAGGTGGTGCCGGGGCGACTGGCAGAGTTTTACACCTACCAAGCCCGAAGGTTCTCCCAACGCTATAGGCGCTAAAAGGGAAGTGCAGAGACACTAAAGGCATGATTCCTACCATAGATAAGGTAGATCCGAGGTAGTGGTCATGGGTAGCGCCCATTCAATCAATCCAGGACTACCGTGTCCTGCGGAAGACACTGGAAGCCCGCGACCCGTAAACAGTAAATAGATAAACTGCTCACGGTAGCCTCCGGAGTCAAGTAGAGATCAATGCACATGGGAAGGATGTCATAGATAGTCTAGTTCATGAGGTGTCTTGACTGTTCGCCACTGGCAAGACACCAATGCGCAGAAGTTTTCACTCCGGCGGGCAAAATAGAAATGTACCGCAGAAACGATAACCACATAAGGTAAGCACCAACTGGAGTGTGTCGACACAAGCATGCCCAAAGGGGGTGCCAGGAGATGTGTCGGACCACCCTCAGCAGAGAAGGATGTGCTCGCATGGTTGGAGTAAACTGATGGGGGAGTTTCTGGCATAAGATAAAACTACCTGAAAGTCTATGGGAGAACTCTCCTACTCCAACAATCAATCCTCTCGAGACGTTAATTGAGTGATGCGTCAGGCTTAACGATATTAAGTTTCACGGCTTACTTTATAGTTACATTGGTGTGAACCTTTGGCGATATGTCTGAAGTTGTTCGGTGTGGTCGCAACCTTGGGATCCATCTTCCTCGCTGTACCCCCGTTACATGGGAATACGACTCAGAGGTTGGTGAATGGCACAATAAAACTGCTGATAAGATTTTCTAATGCATATAGCTTGCAAACAATAATGAAAAAGGGGACTAACAGTAAATAGATGAATCTGCTAGCTCAAGTGAAGATGACTTATAGAAGACAAGGGAAGAAAATCAGAGAAATCATACTGGAAAGGTAGGTTGCTCATTTACTAATATATTTTACTAGCTTCTTATCAATACTTGATACTGAAAATTGACTAACTGTAATCTATAGGACGAGAGTTTTACTTCCTGTTTATGAAAGAAAGACAGATCATGTCTCTGCTATTAAAGATATAATAAGAAGATATCGCCTGATCAAATCCAGAGGTGGATAAAAGCCAACCATGCTCTGTGATTGCAGCAGAGAAAACTGCTCGCAAGTTATTTAATCTGTGCAATAATAGAGATCGCAGTCGTAACCTGAAAGAGGCGCTATTGTCAATGGTCCTTTCTTACCTCTGTCGATACTACTAGTATCAAGGAAGGGGATGAGACACCTAAGTGGATGAAGAGAAACAAATATGTGCTTCCCTTTCTAGGATCAGTCTACAAGTCATTTTTTGGCTGGTACTGGATGTTCAGACGGTAGGAACTTCGGACTTTGGTTACACACCTTCCACAAAGACATAATCCAATTCCTCCCCTACATCGACATAGTAAAATGCCATCCAATCATACTCGTTCTAAAGAAGTATCTCCAAAGGTTGACTTCTTTCTAACAAAACCAGGGAAAGACACAGGTGAACCCGTGGCAAGCAGATCATATAAACGTACAAAAATGGATCTTACAGTGAGCACAACTGTTGACTCGGATAATATAGTACTTTTGCAATCCTTTTACACACATCGGTGACTCCACCGTGAGTTTCTAAAGGCAAATCCAGGGCTAGGTACCTCCTGGCCTTCATTCAAGCAATGTTGGAAGAGTAACAAGAAATTTCGGCCAATGAAGGTCCGCTCACCAGGTAAGTATATCTGTAACCACTGTACAATCCTCAAAGCCAATCTGTGATCATTAAAGATGAATAGGTTGGCTGAAGGAGTTCTTGTAACTGGTCCAGGTGAGATAGAAGAAGTTGAGCAAGAAGTAATACAGTATCGCCTTGAGTATCGTCAATGTCGTAACTTCTATGAAGCTACAATTCATCAAGCAACTTTATACCCACAAGATACTGCATGTTATTTCTTTGTTTTTCAGCAGTCAGTAGAGATTCCAAAGCTGCCACAATACTCAGAACAATGGTATTGCTTCTCCCCCTTCAAGCTGTACTGATTTGGTTCCATAGATGACAACTGCAATAATAATATCCACTACCACCATCTTTACACTGAGGCTCAACAAGGACAAGGCCACAATCAGGTAGTTTCTCTCCTACATAATTATCTGAGCTCAAGGGAAAAGCTTGCACCAGATATTTATCTTTGGGCTGATAACTGTGGAGGCAAAAATAAGAATTGTACAATGATCTCCCATCTATGCTGGCTAGTCCTATAGGGAATTACTGACAGTATTGAGCTTTGCTTTCAAATTAAAGGCCATACAAGACACTCTGTAGATTGTGGGTTTGGGACTGTTAAATACGAAGCCTCGTGGTATGTAATTTGGACGCCAGCAGACTATAGTAAGGCTATTTAGGAGAGTACTTTGGCAGGAACTATTAAACCAGTCAATCCATTTGAATCTTCTTGACCAAATTTCTTCTATAATTGGGAAAAAGCTTTTTATACTCTCCTTAATCAAGTAAAAGGAGTTCCAGGCTTCCATGTGTTTCAATTCTAAAAAGAGTTTCCTGGAGTTGTATTAGCAAAGCAATTACCTTTTAGCAATTAGAAACAATTTGATATAAAGAAGTGTGGGATAGATGAATTGCAAATCTGTAATGCAGTATCAGAACTACATTTACCTATTGGTCTCAAGCCTGGGAGACATTTTAATATTTGGACTAATTATGGCCCTGATACAACCCTTGAAGTTCGCTCTACCTGGCTATATACAGAGACAACAATTGAAATAATTGAGAATGCGAATGCAGTTAAGATGAGCAGAATAAAAAATAAGTCTAGTCTACTTACAGTAAGTTCAACAGTGGCTGGCTCAAGTACTACAGCACTTTCTTCAACATTAACATCCAGTCCAGGCAATAGAATACTATGTGAAGACATAAGTACTTACCCTATTAAGAATAATGTTCATGCTACAAGTTTGGAGGAAGAGTCAGAAGTGGGCCAAACGGGTGGGCAGCCAACCAAAGCTGTATTACTTGAGGAGGGATTCCCAAAAACAAGAAAACATGAAAGGCCTATCGGATCTAAGAATAAACATAGAAGGAAAACAATGTAAATCATATATTTTTTTATATTTTAAAGCATAAATAAAGCACCTATGCAAAAGTCTTGGTGATCACGTATTTCAACGATTACGGCAACTACAAATATAGAGTAAAGAAATTGCCATAATCCAACCTAAGCAGCTTCAAACGAAAAGAGATTAAAGAAAATAAATTCTAGGACCAGCCTTTACATAGTAAAGGAGAGAAAAAGAGTAAAAAATTATTTCTAGTATGTTGTATACCATCTCTTTGCTGCAATAACAGCCTGAACCTGGTCTGGCATTAACCTCCACAGCTGCTCAAAAACCTGAGGAGGGATTGTATCCCATACCATAGATAATACCTTAGCTAGTTTATTCGCAACCTTTTCAGGACCACCAGATGTTAAAGCATTATCAGAGTACTGATTCTGAAGTCTTTTCTTCAGTTCAACCCAGACATGTTTAATAGGATTAAGGTCAGGTGAACAGGGAGGGTGTTTAGCCAATTCAATACCATTCTCATCAAACCAATCTATTACTACTTGAGTGGTAGAGACAGTACAATTTGGCTGCTGGAAGATAGGAGCACTGCTGGTGTTACAAAATTGGATTAGGACAGGGATAAGGCAGGTTTCTAGCAACTAAAGATACACCTATCAGTCAACTAATTTCACAACTAAAGTTATAAAGGTTTCTTGGTTTCTGCCCCGGAAACATGTTCAGACCACTAAAGAAATACCCTTTTCCTTTCCTACCCCCTCACACAGTTAGTATACTATTTTTCAGAAGCAGATCTAAAAGTCCTTTTTGCTGAGGATTGTAACTTCTTTCAACCAAGTATTCATTACTTCAAACTACTACAAAATTCTTTGCAATCCAAGTCTTTCATACCTTAGCTCAGACTAGCCTCTTTTGAGCATGGTCCGGAGTAAGCTTTACTCTTTTCTTAGCTAACCACTTCTTAATACCACTCTCTTAAAGCCCAGTCCACAGTAGAAACTGAGATATTAGAAGCTAATATTTGCCACAGCTTCTCCCTATTCCAGTTCCTGCAGACTCTTGCCCCTTGTACTAGCAATTGCTTTGCTCTCTGAGAGAGCTGTTGTGGTTGACCAGAGTGGGAAATGTTGTTAATAGAATCCTACTTTAATGATGGAGTAAGGAAATTTCTGACACCTGACTAAAGCCAATCAACTACCATAAAAACACATTAAATCTGGCATCTGGAATCGGCCTTGGCTATGGCACAAACAGGGAGTGCGTAATCATGGCAAGATATCAAGTGATTGTCCATGATGCCAAAATCAAATTTGTTGAGCGTTAGTCCACAATCAACACAAACAATAATTATAATAAAAACACTATTAGTTTACAAATTCTATAACTTTATCTCCCTCTATCCCAACATCTGCCTTGTGATCAAGTGAGTCTAAGTCTTCTTGCCAGTTGCCAATTTGCAGGTTTTCAAATCGCTTTATATCTAACATATGAAGCAAACTACCATCAACCGGAAGTGACAAGCCTAATTTGCGAAAAGAACTAACAATTAGGCTTGTCTTCTCAGCATGAAACTGAGTATAAGCATCTCCAACAGAGTGAGTTGTCATAAGTCTTCAGTCCCTATCTATCTATCTCTCGAAATCGGCAGCTAATTCATAGTCAAAGATTTGCAGATCTATGTAGTCGTGCATTAAATTCTTGGATGGCTTGTTCATGGAGACCTCCAGGGGTTGCACCAGGCTAGTACATCTAGCGGGAATTAGGAAAGAGGTAATATTATTGTTTTGAAGTAGCTCCAGCACAGCTAGGGTCTTATGAGACCAATTTAAATTGAGGGCAAAAAGACTCTGATGACCACTAAGTACAGGAAATAAGTACTGCGTGAGGTATTTTATAAATAAGGTATTGTTCATAAATGGTGTAGCATTATACGCAATCAAAACACCTACACGATATCATAGTCCCTCAGCTTGCAGCCTAGCCCCCATACTATGGAAGTTGATGATGGGTGCTATTTGAGTGACGTCATTATCAAACATGCACAGAACCAAGCTTGCTTGCTGCTTGTGCCATCCCAACCAGCTTTCCTTCACCCATGCTATCTTTACACCGGCCGTATCATAGGTCTTGCCCGGAAGGTATTCAAAGGGAATTCTGGTCTCATCGAGATGACAAATGTTGGATAGTGAATAGGGACCAACGGGATGTGCGACTGCAACCTCCCGGAATCGATTAGCTCTTGGCCATAAATTTCGGCAGTTGAAACACAGTCAGTTAAGAACAAGCATCTTGTAACCGGAAGGTATCTTTTGCGCTTTTTTGGTGATAATGCAAAACCTAATTCTACAGTGACCAAGGAAACCCCAAAACCACCCATTACTGAATCTGAAGAGCTCTGGACTAGCATTTGGGTAAGTCTCTCAAAATAAGAATTAAGACTGAATTCGAAACCACCCCTACCTCAGAGTTCGTCCTGCTTCCTTTCGCTCTATAAACTGGGTATATAATAGATCCTCTAGTTGTGGCCATAGTACCTGCTGCGAAACCCCTATATCTTCTTTATTTCTTTTCACTGAGTTCCTTCCTACCTCCTTGATTCTGATTTTTATTTGTACCAGTCGCTAATTGTGGTTTGTGGAATTTGATCGAAGTCAGCAGCTTCTTGTTGTCTGGAATGGCGTTACTTCCCCAACTAGGCAAGTGTAACAGAATAATCCGCCAAGAAGGTAAGTATGCAGGGTTTTTGATTTTGGCTATACCTTCGTTCCGGATGCTGAATTGGCTTCAAATTATGAGAATGTAGAGTTTGTTCCTTGACTGACTTCATGTTTGGCCCCTGCTGTCTTTTTGGTGTTCGCATTGGAATGTAACAGGGGCACCACTAGGAAGATGGATCCCAAGGTTGCGACCGCACCGAACAACTTCAAACTTATCGCCAAAAGTTCACACAGATGTAAAAGTAAAGAAAACAGTAAAACTTAATATCGTTAAGCCTGACGCTTCACTCAATTAAGGTCTCGAGAGGATTGATTGTTGGAGTAGGAGAGTTCTCGCATAGACTTTCAGGTAGTTTTATCTTATGCCGGAAACTCCCCTATCAGTTTACTCCAACTATTTGAGTACACCCTTCTCCGCTAAGGGTGGTCCGACATATCTCCTGGCACACCCTTCGGGCATGCATGTGTCGACATACTCTAGTCAGCGTTCACCTTATGCGGTTATTGTTTCTGCGCGGCATTTCCATTTTACCCGCCGGAGTGAAAACCTCTGCGCATCGGTGTCTTGCCAGTGGCTAACGGTCAAGGCATCTGCTGAACTAGACTATCTATGACACCCTTCCCATATGCATTGATCTCTACTTGACTCCGGAGGCTACCATGAGCGGTTTATCTATTTACTGTGTACGGGTCGCGGGCTTCCAGTGTCTTCCGCAGGACACGGTAGTCCTGGATTGATTGAATGGGCGCTACCCATGACCACTACCTTGGGTCTACCTTACCTGTGGTAGGAATCATGCTTCTAGTGTCTCTGCACTTCCCTTTCAGAGCCTATAGCGTTGGGAGCACATTCGGGCTTGGCAGGTGTAAAACTCTCCCTGTCGTCCCGGCACGACCCGGGACTACCTTCGGGACCCCCACAGTTAACACCCGTTAACTCCCTCTGTTCTGGTCGGTTTTACTCGGAACACCTGGGAGGAGGTACTCCACCTTCCACCCTATGCCCACTTGTATATCCTGCGAAAGTCCTGCAGTCAACCCGATGGCAGCAACGTATCTGCTGTTGCAAGCATGTCTAGAAAGATTCCTCTTTGCTAGACTGCACACGACTACACAACCGTTTGCCCATGACGTCCGGGCCCCACGGCGGGGCTGGAGGGGTATGATAGGAATAATGTCTTCCATTTACAGCTTCCACGAAGCTATGTAGCTCGCCCAATAGCATCCCCCGGAACCCCAGATTCCAGCATGATGCATGGCTTTGCGTGACAAACATTGCAGTCAATTTTCCCGAACTCCCGGAGGGACTTTGTATTGAAAGGTAGCGTAACTCAGGACTCTGGGTAGGGTAACCCAAGACCCAAGGCAGGGTAACCTGATCCTGAGGGTAGGGTAACCTTGTCTATCGGACAAGTTAACTTTTTCCTGTTACCCTGTCTATCCCGTCGCCGGTGATAGACCTTTCTGACCTGGCTCCAGTTACCCGGCCTGGCTGAGCAACTGCCCCTTCATAAGTCCCTAAGTACGTTGACACCGCTCCCGCGTTTACCCAGGTACCCAAGTCCCTGACCAGCCAATTCTGTTCATTCTCGGAGCCCGGGCTATCGGGTCTCCATAGGTCAAGTACTTACTTGCCTGACAGTTTCTATCAGTTCACCTCCTGGCTACCTGTATGGGTATAGGTTCTGTTTGCCATAGCTCATGTATGCTGGGTCGTTGCATCACTCCCCTGTTCTCTACAGTCCGTCCAGGACCGTTAGCGTCGTCTCTTATTCCCACGACTCGATTCCCCCCAGACCCTATGGTCCCTGGGCTTGGACAGATATCTTTGGTGGAAATCCTGAATGGCCTGTAAGCCTGTCCATTCTACCATCTCATCGGGCTCCCATGAGTTCTCCTCAGCCCCGTAGCCTTCCCATGAACCCAGGTACTGGACAAAGCGCGACGCAAACTTCGTCTTCGCTCCTCCGTACCATCAACTGTCCACAACAGCTGCGATAACGTAACTGGGCTCGTTCTCTACAAGTTCTGGGGTAGGGACTTCCTTTACCCTACCTGCCTCTGGATCGTCACAATAGGGTTCGAGGAATGTGACATTGAAAACTGGGGGGATGGTCCATCTAGTTGGCGATTGGAGTTTATAAGTCCCGTTACCCACCCAACATTTGACCACGAAAGGCCCAAACAGCTGGTGGTCCAGCTTCTCCATTGGACGCTTCGTGCGGATCTTTTTTCGGTTCAATATCATGCAGTCTGCTTTCTTTGCCCGCCCAGCAGCCATATCCACCAGGGTGACGTAGTCCTGTGATGGCAACCTTTTCCGGTCATGCCATTTGCGTTGCCTTACCTGTGCCCGTTGGATCATTTCTCGAATCTCTGCCCAGGTTCCTTCCCATTCCTTAACCAAGAGCTCACTACTAGGGTGTATTCCCTGGTTATCAGACACGATACCCGACCAGTTTGTCCTGGGGTTAAACCCATAGTTGATATCAAAAGATGAGAACCTGGTGGATTCTGATGTCGAGGTGTTGTACACATACTCCGCAAGGGGTAACAGCAAAACCCAATCATCTTGTTGGTAGGAACAGTAACTACGCCAGTACTGCCCCAGTGTTTGATTAACCCTCTCAGTCTGCCCATCAGTCTCAGGGTGGAATGGAGTCGAAATGTTTAGTTTCACTTGCAACAAGTGCATTAGACTCATCCAGAACTTGGATGTGAATCGGCTATCTCGGTCGGAGATGATTGACTCGGGGAGTCTATGAAGGCGCCAAACTTCGTTCAGGAATATCCATGCAAGCTTCTTGATAGGTACCTTCATGGTCAGGGGTATGAAATGGCCATTTTCGAGAATCGGTCCACTATGAGCCAGATCTTGGTATACCCTTCGGACTCTGGCAGCGCTACAATGAAATCCATTGAAATCACTGTCCACAGCCGCGTAGGAACATCAAAAGGTTCCAGCAGCCCGAACCTCTTGTGCCTGATGGATTTATTTCTTTATCACACATTACATGTTCGCACGTAGTCAGTGATGTGCTCATCCATCTTAGGCCAATAGAAGTTAGCCCTAACCCTGCCGATTGTCTTGGAAGTCCCGAAGTGTTCCGCGATTAGGGAGTCATGTTCTGCCTTCATGATTGTCTGCTTCAGATTCTGACCCTTGAGAACATACCACCTGTTCTTGGATAGGAGTAAGCCCTTTTCCGTCATGGAATGTCGGTCGACCTCTTTGTCACTGGCAGCTGTTGCCTTCAGGATTCTTAAGTACTCCTGGTCTTCGGTTATCGCTACCCGCAGTTGATCCAAAAAGTAAGACTTGAGCCGAAATCCCTGGCACACCTGTAACACTTGTGGTCACAAGATGTCCCGTTCCTCGCTTCCAACCCACTGTCCTGGGCGAAAGAACGACTGTGGTGGAAAATCACTCCCCCCTTCAGGGTGGTAGTCCCTATGCCGCGACAAAGCAGGTGCCTTCTCATTCAACGGTCCTTCTCGCTAAACCACCTTGAAGTTAAATGGTTGCAGGAGGTCAGCCCAGCGTTGCTGCCTTCGCTTAAGGACCTTGGTACTATTGAAGTACTCCAAATTCTTATGATCCGTATAGATCACCAACTGGTCTGTTACCGAGCGTAGCAAATGATCCCATTCCTTGAATGCCGCCATGATGGCCGTCATTTCCTTGTCACGGACATCATAATTAATCTCCGCTGGGTGGAACTTCCTACTCTGATAGGCTGCTGGATGCTATCTCTTGTCTTCACAGAACTGGGAGAGAACGGCTCCTAATGCAAGGTCACTGGCGTCGGTTTTCAGCCGGGTTGGCCATTCAGGGTCAAAACGTGCTAGGATAGGTTTGGACGTGAATGCCTCCTTCAACTGGTTGAAGGCCTGCTCACACGCAGGTGTCCATTCCCATCGGACCTCCTTCTTTGTCAAGTCTGTTAGAGGTTTCGCTATCATGCTGAACCCTTCTATGAACCGACAGTAGAAGTTGGCAAAGCCCATAAAGCTTTGAACGTCAATGACGCATGTCGGAGGTGCCCAATCCCTGATTGTCTGCACCTTCTCGGACAACATAGAGATCCCCATATTGGAGATCTTGTATCTCTGGAATTCAACCTCCCGTTAGTGGAAACTGGACTTCTGCATGCTTACACATAGTCTAGCCTTCCGCAATTTCTGCATCACACGCCTCACCATTGTGACCTCCTCTTCCATAGTTTCGCAGTAGATCGGGATGTCATCCATGTACGCGATGACCTCTTGCTCTATGAGATGCCGAAAGACCTCATTTATCATGCTTTGGAAAGTTGCCGGGGCATTACAGAACCCAAACGGCAGGACCGTGTATTCATACAGTCCATATCTGCACCGGAAGGCCGTTTTCCATTCCTCATCTTCTGCCATCCCCAGAAGGTAGTAGCCGTTCTTTAAGTCCCACTTGGTGCAGACAACGGCTTTTTCCTAACCTATCTCGCAGCTTGTTCATCGACGGTAGAGGATACTTGCTCTTCACCATGATTTTGTTCAGCCCTCGGTAATCTATTATTAGTCTTAGTGTACTATCTGGTTTTGGCACGAAGAGGATAGGGGCTGCTGCTGAGGAACTGGATCGCCATAGCTTTCACACTCGCAGAATGTCATTGAGATATTCCCGTAGTGCCTTAAGCTGCTTTTCCGATAACGGATAGATAGGCCTGAACGGAGGTTGAGTTCCAGGTTGAAACCCGATCGTACGGTCATATTTCGAGTGCTCCGGTAATACCTCAATCCATTCTTGACTGAAGATATCCCCATAGTCCTTATACTCGGGGAGTAGCTTAACCGTAATGTCGGCACCTTCCTCATCGGAGTATTGCACAATTCCCACTAGGTACACATTACTAGGGTCCTCGGCTGCTAACACTTCCTCAGTCATGAATACTAACCGCCCCTGCTCTGCCAGGCAGTTAGCCTTGCAGAAATCTGAGCGCCAGGTTAGTGATCCAGTCTTCCAATCTATGTCCAGGTTATAGTCTTTCAACCAAGACATAGGTAGCTACCCATCCACCTTGGTGTCGGGCATATTTGTGACTTCAAAGCGCATCTCATTGTGGTGGTCACCTATCCTCATTTCTAAGGACTTGGTATAGTGTAGACCTGACCCCAGAATGTGATTACCGCTAGTGTCGCTTATTGGCATATGTACCTTTCATTGTACACATGGTGCCTGAGTCTGCTTAACCTATGGGCTACTAAGTACCGGCCCAGTAGCTCCACTATCGAGCAGCAAGACCGCTTCTGTGCTAACCTGTCCAGTTTCTACCTTCCAGTCTAACTTAACCCGCAGGTGGATAGACTTAGTATGCCGAGTCAAGTTGTCACACTTCTGCCTCTACACTTCTCTTGGTGACTTAGTCATCTGGCCTGGTAATTCCCTTTAGTCCCTTGCCTTTCGACACAAGAGCGGCCACAACGGGTCTGTAAACGTTAAGGGATGGGGATTCGTCTTTTGTCAATAGCTAGGGTGTTTACTATCATGCCAGCATGATTGCGGGTACTGAACCCTTCTCAGGTAAACTTGGAAATCGCATCATTTATTTGATCAAGTCCAGCCTGAACCAATTCCGTTTATGCTAAACATAACCAATTTTTCCCGAGGTGGGTAGATGTCCGCTGTCAGACCAGTTCCAAGCGAAGCAGCCTTGCTTCCTCAATGTCGAGCGTCTCCTCGAGCGGGACCTCATCTGACCTCAACCGAAATAATGTCCTATGACTTACCCATCCAGCTAATGAAATCCTGAAAGAAATATTTATAACTAGAACAAAGGAAATAACCAGAAACCCAACAAAGGAGAGATAGCCCAGTCCACCACGCATGGCCCGCAACATCTACCTGCCCACACCACCTGGGTGTAGTCAGTATGAGGGTCGTCTATGCGGTAGAAGGGTACTTACCCATCTCTGAAGCCACTTCCATGGCTTATATCCATCTATCCCTCAGGGGTCTATGGCTATGGGTTAATAAGGTTACACCTTAAACAGAATGGGTTCTTACCTATTCAGATCCGTCCGTATCAACCTCCATGATCTGGGGTGATGCCTGGCGGACTTCAAGTATCTTTGACGCGGAAGCCGGAGGTGGTGCTACAATGCGCATCAGCCGCTTGTCTGTCCCTGTGGGCTCGCTTACTGGGGCTGACCTTTTCAACCCCCAAGCCTGTTTGGATGAACTAACAACTGGGGACGTGGCGGTACACTTCCTTCAGAAGTGATCACTTTGTCCACACTTGGTGCACTGGTTGTGCTTTCTCCGACGTTCGGTCAAAGTCGACGGGATTTCCTTATATGCTATTGCATACTCCGAGGTCGCTGGCTTTGCCTGTTTCCCCGCATTGAAATTAGTAGTTTTGGCAGACCTCTGGTTTGGTCTGCCGGAACCTTTCTCCTCCTTCTTGAACCTGCCAGATGTCGACTGTCTATCCTGCTTCTTCTCAGTGGGTTAAGACCGGGGGACTGGGTGGCTGACACGGTTGCTGAACTGGTTGTTGTCCTCCAGCGTGTGCCCAACCTTCCGGAGAAGATCAAGGTACTCGTTCAGGTCGGTCGGATGGGGCTCCTTAAGTGCCCACGCATTCCGAACCTCTTGTGTGATGCCTGATTGAACCTTGTCTCGTACCTGTAGTGGATCTGTATAGCTAAGCTTATACATATAATCAATTATGTTATCCAGGTACTCATCGATGTGATGGGACTTCATCACAAGGTCTCGCCACTCGAGAAGGGATCGATCTCGCTCAGCCTGGTCTGCGCCGCAACTTCATTCCAGTCGTTCTCGGAACCCTTTCCATGTCCCTAAGGGGTTGCTGTCTTTGACAGGGACGCTAGTGCGCTTGGTGGCTTCCTTGTTAATGTGCCCATGCAACCCCAGATACCATGCCCGCGTAGAGTCTTCAAGAAGAGGGATCATCAAGTTTACCTTATCCTTGTCGGTTAACTTGCAGTCCATTAAGTATTCAAATTTGACCTCTACCAAGGTCAAGAAGCGCGCGAGTTCTGTAACTTTGCCCTTGAATGGAGGGATGCCACTCAGCTTCTCCAGCTTCTTCTACAGGTGTCTTGGTATTGGCCTAGAAGCCGAACCAGTACCCCTCAGGGCCCTCGCCAGCCTCTTGGCCCAGTGATCCCACTGTCGTTTCTTCTCATTGCGCCAGTCATCCTTGCGAGTCCCAAGGAAGGGGGTCAAATCCGGGAGAGAATCTCCATCATTATCATCATCCGAGCTGTCATGGTCAGAGCCCCCTGGATCTCCATCTGCTCCCACCATACCACCCCCAGGTAGGGCATTTCCGTCCCCACTACCTCCGGTGTTCCCCCGTTGGGATTCCCGGGGTCTATCGTACCCATCAAACCGTTCCCTCTGGCCATCCTGGTTACTATCCTCCGCGGGGTTAGCCCCTGATGGTCCTGATCCGGGTGGTGGAACAGGGGGCGCCCACTCTCAGGAGTTGGGTTGGGCGCCATCTGTGTTATCCCCAGAAAAGACTGCAACTCTGAACAACTCAAGCGTTGCGTCGGGGGGCCAGCATGCCTCCATGACCCACAGTACCCACATGTCTGTCATCCGTCTCCTTCTTTCTGCCTCCTTATATGCCTCACCGGGGTCCGTGGTCCCTTCCTACACCTATAGGAGTGGTAATGAGTCCACACCATCCAGGTCTCTTCCGACTTACAGCCCGATAGACAGAACTCGTCTTGGCTGTCCGAATCGCCACTTGTAATGGTGGGGAGACCGGTGGGAAGACTTGGCTTCGAGGGTGCCGTAGGGACGAGCTGTGCCCAAGGAGTGGAGCGAGCAGGTGTCACAGGCCCGGGGATTGCAGTCCCTCGTAATGGAGCCATGGGTGTTCACACCTCCTGGCGTCTTGCCTGTTCGAAGAATCCAGGTGACGCTGCGCGCAGTGGCCGAAACCCTGGGGTAGCAGATACTGCTGGTGGGAATGCTGTGGCAGGGAAGGTATCTGGAGCGGGCAACGAAACTGGCAGAGGTGTGGGTCTTGGTGCGGCGATGGGAGGTACGCGAGTTGCAACTAAAGGTGTTGCAGGGGAAATGTTTGGAGCCGGGGTCGGACGAGGAGTAGGGTCAGGTGTATCTGGTGCCATAATGCCCTTCGGTTTGGACGTCCGTTTACTTATTCGACGTCCATCAGTTGGCCCGACCATTGGGCTGCCCGACCTACTGTGGGCAATTGAGGGTGGGGACCGACAGGGAGCCGGTAGATGCTCTTGAGAAGGAGGAGGTGTAACTATAGCCCTCATCTTTCAGGCTTTCCAACATCCGTATAGCGATTGGGCTCAAGTATGCCTTCCACTGGTTGTCTCTAGCTCTCATAGCCAACTTCGCACCAAATTTCTGGGGCTTGGTATGGACGAGTGGGAGTGGGGGCGCGGCCTCTGACATGAGTACATCATTCTCAGCATCAATACTATACCCTCCGTCAAAAGCCTTTTCAAAGGCTGCCATCCGTGTCTTCAATGCCTGCTGATCCCTTATCATCCGCAGGCAGGCCTTCTGCTGCACCTTCATCTATTCCACCACTGCTGTAGTAATCTGTGTTCGGAACACCTGCTGCTGCTGGTTGTTCCAGTCCTTCAGTTCCCGCTTCGCTTGCTCAATGGAATTGGCTACTTCCCGGACAATGTAAGGTTGGACGAATTCGCGGGAGAACCCGCTAAAGGGAACTCCATGCGGCGGGGGAGGGAGCCTGTTATGGACTAGGGTAGGGTCTTGGAAAAATGAGAGCGCCGCGGCGCAAGGGTGTGTAATCAGGAGGTCAAGAAATTCAGGTGGTAACTGAATAGGAGCGGCCTCCAAGAGCAACTGGTGGCCATCCCAGTCGATACTGTGAACATCCGCAAAAACCGGCAGTGCGAAACGTGTTGGCGGTGTTCTCGTCAAGGTCAAGGTCTGAATCCGAGTTGGATTCCATTCTGGTACGAAGTTCGGTACTAGCCATTGCACTTTCCATCCTGGGCTACTTGTTCTAGACAAGGGTTCCAGTATTCACGCAAGGTCAGTGTGGAAGGTCGGAAACAATTAATCAGGAGCAGAGTTGAGTAAGGAGCTCGCTTAACGATATACTGTAAGGGGGGCACCTCTAGGAAGATGGATCCCAAGGTTGCGACAGCACTGAACAACTTCAAACTTATCGCCAAAAGTTCACATAGATGTAAGAGTAAAGTAAATGGTAAAACCTAATATCGTTAAGCCTGACGCTTCACTCAATTAAGGTCTCGAGAGGATTGATTGTTGGAGTAGGAGAGTTCTCGCATAGACTTTCAGGTAGTTTTATCTTATGCCAGAAACTCCCCCATCAGTTTACTTCAACTATTTGAGTACACCCTTCTCCGCTAAGGGTGGTCCGACACGTCTCCTGGCTCTCCCTTCGGGCATGCATGTGTCGACATACTCTAGTCGGCGTTCACCTTATGCGGTTATCGTTTCTGCGGTGTATTTCCATTTTGCCCGCCGGCGTGAAAACCTCTGCGCATCGGTGCCTTGCCAGTGGCTAACAGTCAAGGCAACTCAGGAACTAGACTATCTAGGACACCCTTCCCATATGCATTGATCTCTACTTGACTGCGGAGGCCACCGTGAGCGGTTTATCTATTTACTCTTTACCGGTCGCGGGCTTCCAGTGTCTTCCGCAGGGCACGAGAGGCCGCAAGTGATCCAATGGGCGCTACCCATGACCACTACATTGGATCTACCTTGCCTGTGGTAGGAATCATGCTTTTAGTGTCTCTGCACTTCCCTTTCAGAGCCTACAGCGTTCGGAGCACGTTCGGGCTTGGTAGGTGTAAAACTCTCCCAGTCGCCCCGGCACCACCCGGGACTACCTTCGGGACCCCCACGGTTAACACCCGTTAACTCTGTCTGTTCTGGTCTGTTTGACTCCCAACAACTTGGAGGAGGTACTCTACCTTTCACCCTATGCCCCATTATATATCCTGTGAACGGCTTACGGTCGACCGGACGGCAGCGACGTATGCGGTATTGCAAGCATGTCTCCAAAGATTCCCCTTTGCTAGACTGCACACAACTACAGAATCGTTTGCCCATGACGTCCGGGCCTCAAGGCGGGGCCGGAGGGGTACGATAGGAACAATGCCTTCAATTTACAGCTTCCTCGAAGCTATGTAGCTCGCCCAATAGCATCCCGCGGAACCCCAGATTCCAGTACCATGCATGGCTTTACGTGACAAACATTCCAGTCAATTTTCCCGAACTCCCCGAGGGACTTCGCATTGAAAGGTAGGGTAACTCAGGACTCTGGGCAGGGTAACCCAAGACCCAAGGCAGGGTAACCTGATCCCGAGGGTAGGGTAACCTTGTCCAGCGGACAAGTTAATTTTTCCCTGTTACCCTGTTGATCCCGTCGCCGGCGCTAGACCTTTCTGATCTGTCTCCTGTTACCCGACCTAGCTGAGCAACTGCCCCTTCATAAGTCTCTAAGTATGCTGACACCGCTCCCACATGTACCCAGGTACCTAAGTCCCTGACCAGCCAATTCTGTTCATTCTCAGAGCCCGCGCCAGCGGGTCTCCATAGGTTCAGTACTTACTTGCCCCCCGGTTCCTATCAGTTCGCCTCCTGGCTACCTGTATGGGTATAGGTTCCGTTTGCCATAGCCCATGTATGCTGGGTCGTTACATGGACTCACGTCTTCTATCAGGTAACAGGCCTCTCTGTTCTCAATTTGAAGCCTTCTACACATGGTACTTTATCTTCTCTTTCCTTCTTTATACATCCTCATCTCATGCTGACTTGGGCTCAACAATTGTCTCTGATATTGAGTCAATATTGTCATAACTCTATATTTTACAATTATAAAACCTAAAGTCATTGTTCAACTCTATACACTGGTAGGCAAATACGAAATACTGCTTAAACTCCACTATTGACTTATATATCATTTGATATAGTCTGTGCAAGTTTTTAATCTTAGCAACACTGCTGGTCACTCGATCACATGGCATGACCACTCATATCTCGTTTGCGCCATAGCCAAGCCCGATTCCAGATGCCAGATTTAAGGAGTTTTTACGGCATCTGGCTCCGAGTTGAAATTCTTTGTAAAATCTGAAAAAAGCCAAGAATCATGCCTTTCTCAACTGGGTCAAGCTCCTTGTATGATGCCTTGGATGCCATGGTTGATGCTGTTGTGAAAGCTTGGACACTCTACTTGGGGGCTCAATTGTATTCTTTTTGCTTACCCATCATTTTCACCCAGACTTTTGCTTAAGTGCTTTATATACTTTACCTAGTAAATAAAATTTTAAAACAATTACTTTACTTTTAAACCCGGTTATTATAGAAGAGAAGTAATTCTACTATAGAGAAAAAGAAAAAAGTATTTATCTCAAGATTGATTTTCTCTAGTTGCCACCCTTCAAACCTGGTTTTCTGGTAACAATCAAACAGGCTCTTGTATGGGTCTCAATAAAACCACACTCATATAATAGCAGTAGAATATATATGAGCTCTAGCTAACTATTGATAAGTTGAACAATGCCGAATTATTTCTTTCCTCTTTTATTCTCCGAACAAGGTGGATAGCGTTGACATCTGCTAACTATTACTCAATCTATTCCGATGATAAGATATGTTGCATCAGATACTATTAATATTGGTTTAAGAATTCTGTTGCATTTGAGACAACTCCTATAAAAATAAATCACAAAACCTGTCATAACAATTAATTCTCCTTATACAAAGAATTTATAAACATATCTCAAGTACATTGACAGTTCAGCCATCGAAGTATGTAATAAAAATAGAAGCAGAAAATTGAAGATTTTAAATTGAAGTGCTAATAAAGGGTTCAATTCTCCTGACAAATAGATTTTGAGACCTTTAGATCATACTCTCTAAGCTCATGAAGTATTGTATGTATTGAGACCAAGTTGTTGCATTTGAGGAGTAGACCAATTTCTGCATATCAGCATCCATATACTATATGCCATATCATATCATTGTTCAGAGTTATGAAAATCATACCTATTGTGCATTTAGAATAAGTTGTAAGTCTGTCCAGTCATACTCTGAAAATCTCTATACCGCTTACCAATTTCATCAAAGGACTTACATCAAACTAAACTACTAGAAAAAATGAGCCATTCAATCCAATGAAAAACTAAAACATAATACAGATAGCAAATGTTACTAGTATGAAGAATTGTGAAATTTTATCTATAAACCACTGCCAGGTCTACGGACCAACAAGTTTGACAATGCAAGAAGGTATTCATAAAAAATTACACTTGATTCAATATTTTCTCCCTCCATAAATTATTATATAAATGATTATATACTGCGCTAATGGTATATATAGATTTTCTAGAACCAGATTTGGGATATAAATCAAATTTAAGGCCAGAATTAGTTATTGAAATGAGATTAGTAAAAGTGATTAATTTTCAACTAAAGTAGTTTAGATTGTTTCGCAATTATTAGACAACACTAACAATGAATTTAAAGTTAAAGTATTATGATATTTACAAGATACAACTCTTAGCCAAAACTGTATATTGAACACTTGCTAAGTGCCTGGTGAAATGCGAGATTACAGAGTTGATCATAACTAGATTGCCTATTGCTATACACTGGCAACACATTCAATACTGTTTTCTTTCTGAAGGTTTCTCCGTACTGATTTCCCAATAGTCAACTGATCGGGATATTTTAATTCCCTATGAAAAAAAACAGTATACCCCTAAGAGCTCTTGAAGAGACATGACCAAGATTGAAAAATACCGGATAATTCATTTCTCTACTAGTTAGAGAATATTGTTCTTCTTGTCAAGTTATGGGATAGACAAGAACAACTCTGAAGATCTTGCTTGTTTATATGTATACATATTTATCGCTAGATAACATTCCTCATTCTAGTTATCTATCTTTGCTCAGTAAGCAACTGCATTGCACTATTATTAGGGCTGTCAGATCCTACTAGAAAATGACCAGATGTAACTTGGCAAATAATTGTGCACCTGGTGTTTCACCTTCTGGGAATAACAAAAAGAAACACGTTATTCTTCTAGTACCTTTAGCGATAGGACATAATTTTCTACCTAGTTCATGGTAGTTACAGTACTCAGAGAACCTAATTCCAAGAAATGGTTGGCTAATCAAAGCTGAAACTCATATTTGATCACTTTGCTGAGAGATTGAAGTAGACAACAGGTTATAAGGATTGAATAGCAGAGGATTTTGACAAAGGTATTTGCAATAATAAGTAGAGGGGGAGGAAATTGAAGGATCCTGAGTAACACTTGGTTTCGAGAGACACTAGAGGGAAGTGGCTTGCCGATTGTATGTAGCCAAAGCGGAAGAATAAGGGAATATCCCTTATGGTGTGGGGCTACTTTTCAGATAAGGGCAGAAGCTCTTTAGTTCCTATTGCTTAAAATATTACTAAAACTAGGTATTGTGATCGGGGCACGGCTAGAGAGCTGGATCCCAAGGTTGCGACCACACCAAACAACCTCAAACTTAGTGCCAAAGTTGACACAAAGGTAAGAGCAAAGTAAGCAGTAAAAGCTGATATCGTTAAGCCTGATGCTTGACTCAATTAAGGTCCTGAGAGGATTGATGGTTGGAGTAGACGAGTTCCCACATATGTTTTCAAGTAGACTTGCCATATACCAGCGACTCCCACAGCAGTTTACTCCAAGCACTCGGGCACAGCCTTCTGCGCTAAAGGTGGTCGGACATGTCTCTTGGTACACCCTTCCAGCATGCACATGTTGACACACTCAAGTGGGCATTCACCTCATGCGCTTATCATTTTGGCAGCGCATCTCCCTTCTGTCCGCTGCACTAAAAACCTGTTCGCATTGGTGCCTTACCAGGGGCCAAAGGTCAAGACACCTGATGAACCGAACTGCCTAAGACATGCGTCCCATATGCCTTGATCTCTATATATACCTGGAAGGTAGCATGAGTGGTTTATCTGTCTACTATTTATGACTTCGCAGACTTCCGGTGTCTTCTGCCAGGTATGCTGGCCGCATAGTACTCCAATGGGTACTACCCATGACTAGTATCTTGGATCCACCTTACCTACAGTAGGGATCATGCTTTTAGTGTCTCTACACTTCTCTTATAGAGCCTAGGGCATTGGGGACATATTTGGGCTTAATAGGTGTAAAACTCTTGAGGTTGTCCCGGCACCACCAGGGACTACCTTTGGGAGTCCCACTGTTAACTCTTGTTAACTCCACCAGCTTTGGGCCAGTTTACTCTGAACAACTTGGAGGAGGTACTGCAACCTGTATGCTATGCCCTCTGGTATATCCTGTGAACTGCCTATAGTCGACCAGACGGCAATAACACATGTGGTATTCCGTGAAAGTGGACCAAGATTCCCTTTTTCTGGACTGCGTACAACCAGCCAACTATTTGCCCCTAACATCCGAGCCTTCAGGCATGGCTGGAGTGGTATGATAAGAATAATGTCTCTAATTTTCAGCTTCTTAGAGCTGTATAGCTTGCCCAAACGGATCTCTCAAAACTCCAGATTCCAGTATTATGCATGGCTTCATGTGACAAACATTCTAGTCATTTCTTCTGACCCTCCCAAGTTGTTTCATATTGCTATGTAGGGCAGTTCAGGTTCCCAGACAGCGTAACCCAAGTTACAAGGTAGGGTAACTGTGATCCCTGAATTTGGGTAACCTACTTCGAAGGTTATGGTAACTTTACCCTTTTACCAAGTCTATTCCTATGCCGGAGATAGACTTCTCTGCCTTTCGCTAGCCCAGTTAACTAGTCAAGGTGGATCACTTGTCCTTAGCCAATCCTTGAATATGCCTACACCTCCCAAGGTTGTTTCTCTCACTATTCATAATAGAACCTAAACCATCTGGCTTCCCTGAGTTAAACCCTTGCTTGCTCGCCTGTTCTGACCAGCCTGCCTTAGTGCTACCTGCATGGGTATAGGTTCAGTCAGCCATAGCCCATGTATGTGGGGTCGTTACAGGTATATTGGAATTTGGACAAGATATCTTTATCCAGTTCTTCATCTGATGATGTCTTTTAGTATATACAATATTCTGTTTTGGCAAGACAATGCTAGTGATCTCAAGGCTCACAAGGCTAAGAAGTGGTTGGAGAGAAATTCAATTGAAGTAGTACAACACCAGTCTTGCTCCCCTGATTAAACCATATGAAGCATACATGGATTATGCTGAAAATGTGGTCGTACTAGTACTATTCCAGGGGTGGAGATACTCTAGAAGGCAAAGCGGCAGTTAAGATAACAACTGTGGTAGGCAAATGTTACCTTTAGTTAAGGAGATAATTCCTGCACAGTTTTTCGAACAGTTATTGAAATCAAGGTCCAATTGAATGACCGTAGTTTTAGTGGAAATGGAAGGCTATACAGGATATTAACAACCATTCTCAACATCAATATCTATTCTTATTATTCAATTTCTATAGAGACCTGATTATCAAGTGAATGGTTGATTGTAAACAATTCATCATTTCGCTGATTGCCCATAAGAATCCTTAGTTACCATACAGTAATCCTACTACTCTCCTATATGCGATATTCCTACAATTGTCCCAATATGACTTGGATTACAAACACTTCCAACTAGAGACTATATATTTCAATACCCTTTGGAAGATTATGGGTCAATATCTAGTGGGTCAACAATTTCCTCCTGTATTACTTATAGAAAAGTCATTAAGAGAATTATAAAAATTTCTTTAATATTACTTCTCTCTCTGGACAAAGTATATATAACCAGCAGTCAATACCTGTAATAAAATTGCCAATGTCTTGACTTTTGGCTTCGCTATTGAGACCATTAAACTTTTGAGCCAAAAGTCCTAGGTTCAACTACAATGTTCCAACTACTTATTTAATTCTATTACTGTTGATACCAGAACAACAGATAAGTTGTAGGCAATTATTCCTGAAGTTACGATCCACAAATCGGAATAACATTAGGCAAGTATTAGGAGTTATGAATACAACTTTCTTGTACCATATTAGACACATCCTGCCTTCACTACCTTTACTGATATCATAAAAAGTAACCAGCTTTCAAACTTTGAAAATATGTAAGAAGAAAGGTGACATGGGGAAGCAAATAGTTAAAATACTTATAAGGGGCTCCGATCAACTCCAGGACTCACAATTTGCAAAGCTAGTTAACAATTTGGTATTTCCAATACTATACTCAATAGCTTCTTGTAGTTACATATTAAACCAACAATTTAAGCTTATTCAAGTAAGCAGCTACTTAGCAATTTTAAAGAAGATATAATGGTTAAGTGGATTGTCAAGAGGGAGGATCTTGGTCTGCTTTATGCTGATGTTTCGGCAGTAGCTCAAGCTCTATTAAAGGATCAGACTATATTGGGTAAGGTAGGAGACAACTTATTATGCCGGTATTTGACCCACCAGCCTACAATTCAACCTAAGTTGGAGAATGCATTGGACAAGCAATGGGCACTTGCCATAGATCTTCAATCTTTTAAATACTACCTAAATAGTATCTATAATATATGCTACAAGTTTTATATAAAGGATAAAAATATACAGAATTCTGATCATAATAGATTTACACTCAGTCTCTTGGCCAGTGGGCAAGTGATTTGTCATACAGCAAGGGAAAATGAAAAACATTATTTAAGATAATGACAAGAAATGAGTTATAAATATTAAGGTAGTTTTGGAAGGAGGAATTTCTTTACTACTACTAATTATCTTCCTACTAGGGTCACTTCTCATAGAACACCACAGTAGCTTTGATTTTGAAAACAAACAAGATATCTTCTTCTCTTCTTTGCTAACTCAATATATCAATGATTAAATCATATATACCTACTTAGTGCAAATATTGCAACTTATAGGTGAATGACCAAATATAGTTAAGTAACAGGAAATGCAAGTCCTGGATTATCCCAATTTTGACATTAAGAACTATTAGTTCCATGAATTTGCAATAAGTAGGAATGCTCTACTGTTGTGCTCTTATCTATACTCTATCTATAGGCTGCAAGTTTATGATAATGCCTTCTTCTCATTCTGAAGGACTAACTGAGAACAACAAGCACATGCAAAGAGCAGTCTTTTAGGACTATATTTAAAGCTAGACAAAGAGGATTTCATTTCAATGTTTTGAAAGACCAGACTTAAGGCCTTTAGACAAAAGACAATCCTCTTTGCAGACAAAGCAACTGGTGTGATTCTGCTTCACTGCTATTGTAGTGCCAGTAATTTAAATTTTTGGTAAAAGATATCCATACTACCACTTTGCAGATATCAGGAATCAGGATGACATCCAGTTCGTAGAAGAAGCTTGTACTGGATTAAGATTTACAACATGGTTAAAAAGGTGATAGAAGTAGTGAAGGGAGAATGACTGGTACAAATTCCGCAATCGGACTCTGTTGCTATTACAACCATAGTGAAAGAAAAAACTATATGAGATTTTTTGCTGAGCTTTCACCTCATTGTTCAACAACCTTTTCTCACCACTTCACCTCCTTTTTTAAAGACTTTTTATCAACCAATCATCATCTATTCTTTGTTTCCCATCAGCTTTCATCAACTGAGTCTCTGATCCCATGCCTCTAATGCCTCCCACGCCTAGAGGCTGAGGCAAGGGGGCTGTAAACCTTCTTGCAGCCCCGTTTGCAACCACTGTACCCCCTTGCCCAACCTTGCCTCATGACATCGAGATGGATGAGGGCACCCTATCCCCGATGCATATTGTAGAAACCAGCCAACCACCTGTGCAGGGCAAAGTCAGCCCCATTGTCACCCTTCTTTCTGTTTCTAAGAAGATGCGAGATACTATCAATACTATGCTTGTTAAATACACCGTGTTGTACAACATCTTCCAGGCTATGGAGGCCCACCTCCTGGCTGCACAAGAACGCCATGTCAAGAACACGGAGGACCTACAGGCTCTAGTTACATCCCTTACTCGTCAAATTGTAGAACTTTAGTCTTAACTCCTTTGCCTACAACCAAACACCCAATACTAGTCCACCCTCCCTGCAACTCTTGCAATACAAACTAGGGCCCAGAAAGTAGCCAGTGTACTCCCAGCAAAGTTCTCTAGCATGTCACTATTCAAAACGACTCCTCCTACTCTACTTATAAAACACAAATGCACTCTTGTCACTGCGGGAGCAGACACAGCCCTCCCTGACGATACCAACGAACTTACTATATATAATGCTCTCAACAGAGTAAGCAAAGAAGGAGCTCATTTCAGCTATTCAGTTTTGTACCAAACCAGCATGTTTTTCTAATCACCAAGGAGAACACTCTTGCCTCCACTGTCTACAAGAACCACCGGTTTAGTATTGAGGAACCAATCAGAGCAACAATTCCTACCACTACTGGCCTCAGAAAGGATGAGAAGTGAGAAAAGGTTATCGTGCAAGGCATCTCTACTATGGCACAGTTTCATACCACCCAAGCTGAGATTGACGCTTTCAATCCTGGTACCCACCTCCTCTGCCATTCCAGATGGCTCACCACTGGTGCCCTGTGCGAAAACAAAACAGCATCTGCTATCTTCCTTACTATTACTGGCCAAGAACATACAGCAAAAGCCCACAGGAGAGGCCTCTGGCTTGTTGAATGAAAGTTTAAGGTGCAGCGCTACCTTTCTTTTACTCCTGACACACAATACTCTAGATGCTTGGAATTTGGTCACTACCCTACCCAATGGACCAAAACACCTCACTGCACTTTTTCTTCTCGGGAACATACCACCTACCTCCAAACTTGTGGTGGATCTAGTTGCTTTACCCAATGCAATCCTTCCCTTCATCCAACCATCCAATGCTTCAACTATGACTATGATCACCAGACTATCTATAAGGAATGTTCAACCTACCTCCTCCCACACCAGGCAGTAACTGAGAGGAGGAACCAGGCTACTTAGGGTTTTTACTTTTGTTTCCTGTATTTGATAGGCTTCAGGCAGGGAGGAGGATTTCATGACTTGGGCTATGGTATGCCAACTAAAAACCTGCTACAATCATCACAAGAGCCAGAATTTTGGACATGGTACTGGACAGTTCCTTTTGTATGTTGGTTGCCACTTTATAGCCTGTATGGCTCTATAAGCATAGTGATACATAAGAATAATAACAATAACAATAAATTACAGAATATTTTAGTTGGCTTATTTCCTTATATTAGGTGACCAAGACAGAACATGGTATTAACAACAAGGTTCTATAATAACATCTGTCTAGAGACAGGAGAGTAAGACCAGATGATCATCAGCTTAAACATGGCTTTGTCTTGGGATAATACAGCTTGCATATCTATACTGCACATACTTGATGCAAAAAAGCTTACAGTATTCTTGAAGACATGAGAAGACATGATTGTTACAAGGGGTTTGGTGTAGACTATACAGGTCAGGATAAAGTGGGTAATTATTGAGCACTAGTATAGACAGTTAGAGGTACTGGGAGACCCTGGTAGTAATGAGAACACAAATAGTGAGGATAAGATTACTGTGAAAAATGCAAGCAATATTCCTGACTTGCAAGGTTTAATTACTGATATTCTTAAACAGCGAGAAGTGAAAAATAATATCCACAATGGGGTTACAAGTAGTTTCTTCTACTACACAAGCAATCAGGTCCAGTAGAATATAGTTTCTGATAAGAATATTTCTAACTAAAGCTGTTTAAGTAAGTATTGTATGGATTATATCTTTTGGCCTCACAGGGAGTACATTCTCTTGTGACGCTTTATAGATTTAATCGAAATAGTATTGTGAACCTATCATTACAACCTCCATGTAACTAAATAGTGGTTGATTATGTTAGTGTCCTTTTTGTAGCTGAAGTACATTAGCAATATCCAATAATAGAGTGGGCAGTGCTAGGAAAATGTATTCAAACAGTGTACCTCTATTGAACAACTGCAAACATATTGTCTAATGGTCAAACTTATACCAAAAATTTCCCTTTGATTATTATTATTATTATTATGTTTGATTATGATTATAGAGCCATGCAGTCTATGAAGCAGCAACTAACATACAAAAGGTACCCCATGGTACCATATCAAAAATCCCAGCTCTTAGTATAATTGTAGCAGCTTTTCAGGCGGCACGTCATAGGACAAGTAATTAAATCCTCCTCTCTGCCTGTAGTCTAACAAATACAAGAAATAAAACCAAAACCTCTTGGATCGCCACGAGGCCAGTAGTGGCATAAATCGTTACTCTGATTGCTTCCTCAATAGTAGACCAGTTGTTCTTGAGGACAGTGGAGGCAGGAGTGTGCTCTTTCGTCATTAGCAGGACATGGTTGTTTGGTGTGAACCTGATAGTTGATGTAAGCTGCTTGTTTATTGCCTTGTTAACAGTATCACTGATGGTGAAGTGGTTGATGTTGTCAGGTAGGGTTGTACCATATCTTGCAATAACAATAGTGTGGTCAGGTTTTATTAGAAGGATAGCGGAAGGGGTTCCCAATGATGGAGTGGTAGTGGGCTTAACACAGAGTGCTCTGTCTGTTTTCAGGGCCCTGGGTTGTATTGCAGGATGTGGGGTAAGTGTGTACTGGCATTGGGTGTTTGGTTGTGAGGAAAGAGGTTGGGACTGAAGTTCCACAACTTGATGGTTGAGGGATGCAACTAGACCCTTTAGGTCCTCAGTGTTCTTGACATGGCAGTTCTGGACAACCAGGAAATCGGACTGCATGGCTTTGAAGGTATTGCACATGCTATTGTATTCTTCAGCCAAGTTGAAATCGTCTGGCATCTTATCGGAAATAATACATACGTCGTGAACGGAGCTGACTTCATCCCACACAAGTAGTTGGCTCATTGAAACAGTATAGACTGGAGATGGGGTGCACTGATCCATCTGGGTATCATAAGACAAGGTTGAGTAAGGGGCTTAGGTGGAGGCAAAGGAGGCCGTGTGAGGGTTTACAGCCCCTCGGTCTCTGCCTCTAGGCCCAGGAGGCATCAGAGGCATGGGATCAGAGACCCAGTTGATGAAAGGCGATGGGAAACAAACAAGAGGCGCTGATTTGTTGATAAAAAGTCTTTAAATAGGGAGTTGAAGCAGTGCGAAAATGTTGATGACCAATGAGATAGAAGCTTGGTAAAAGGTTTGTAGTGGTTGTAATGGCAACAGAGTCTAGATTATCTAGGAGATTATCTCAACCCCAAGAGCACAACCTTCTCTAGTCTGGGGCTCTCTAACAGATTGTCTACATCCCGGTTTGTATCTACATATAGATACAGTCTTGTAACCATTCCCCTTCTAGTTCAGTTACTATGGCCTATCTCAATTTCGTCCACCCAGATAAGAACCACTTGGTACTATTGGTTCACTACAAGGTTAGTGTCAAGTCTCACATCAGGACCAGGTATTTATGAACATCTTGCGAAATATATTTTATCAATACAAGTTCATAGTATAAGCGCTTCGTATATATCAGCCGTGCCAATCCGAATGTATACTTATACAGGTAACCAAGAGATTACCTTGTAGAAACAGGTATACAAGTTACTGCTTGCTCAATTGATATCCCATGAGTAGGGTTTTGCTGTAAACTAATAAAGTGCTCTGGTAGTTGGGTAGTTAGTCATATAGTACATATTGAGAGGTAATAGTAGTATACTTAGAAACCTAAGGTACAAGTGAGCCAGTTCTATATTTAGGATAGGTACCTAGAAATAGGGTGCAAGTATCTATCTCCACCAAAGTAGTAGCTTTAATAATAATAAGTCAAAGTTACTCACTACTCCCACCTGAGTAATACTACTCTCTCACTAGAGTTCCCCTCCTATAGAACTCAAGTCCCCTATTGAGGAATCTCAGTTGTTCTACTATATATGGTGAAGCCTCTTGGGGGGTTCATGGAAAATAAATGCTACCTTTAGCAACTAAAGCTATAGATGGTCCCTGAATCAGGGTTTTTGAGAAATACTATTTCTTGATCTACACAGCTCCAAGCAGATGTACCTTAGAAAGATGATTCTATTCATACTGCTTAGAGCTGGACCTAAGTCCTGGATATCAACAACAAAGAGTGGTAGAGTTGTAGGGAGACTAGCAAAAGGGAACTTGGGCCAGCAATGACATGACACCATATATGTTGAGACCATCTGAGTAGTAATAAGCTATTGACTAGGTATTGGAAATCTGGAGCCACAGAGGTGAAAAGATAAAGTACCTTTATGTAATAGGAGCACCAAGGGAGATAGACACGGAGGTTGTGACTGCAACCACCAACTTTCAACTTATCACCAGAGGTTTGTACACAGAGTACAATACTAAAGTAAATGGTAAAAGCTAATAACCTTAAGCCAAATACTTCACTCCAATATGGTCTTAAGAGGATGTTAATTATGATGGCGTAGGAGAGCTGTTGTATAGGTTTAGGTGGTCAAAATTCATACCAGAAACTCTCCTATCACTTGACTCAAACCCTTTGGGCACAGTCTTCTGGACTAAGGGTTAGTCCACACTACTTCTGCACCACTGTGAAAATCAGTATTGCAACACTCTCTAGTCAGTAACCTACTTGTGCAGTGCAGTTTCTGCGGGGTTTATCAATTACAGCCACCAGAGTGAAAACTTGTTCCTCTTGGTACCGTGCTAGTAGGTAACTGCCATGACTCCTGGGAAAGCCTGCTAATTTACGAATACCATCCCACGTATATTTCATCTATTCAAGGCTCCATTGTCTGCTCCAGACTACAGCTACAGTCTACCTCTGTCCAACCGAGTGCAAATGGAGGCCCCTATAATCAGGTGTTTGGTGTGGTCATCCAATCGATACTACCCATAATGACCACAGCTGAAACCACTCCAGTTTATGGGAGGAATCATGCTTTTAGTGTCTTCAAACTTGCCTTACAGAGGCTATAAAATAGGGACAGGTTTAGGCTTTAGAGGTATACAACCCTCCTAGTCATACCTGGTACTACTAGAGACTCTGCTGGAGACCCCATTATTAACTTCTAATATCCCTGTCACTTCTAGTCCATTTTACTGACAACACCTTGAAGACCGCATCTTATCTTATCTCATATGTGCAACATATATCCTGTGAACTACGTATGGTTGGGCAGATTGCAGGAGGGCACAGAGTACTATATGTCTATCTTCACAGGTTCCCGTTCACCAGCTTGCACACAACTACCCAATGATTTGCCCATCACATCTGAGACACCGGGCAGCGCCAGAGGAGTGCATTGCGTATAACCCCTCCAGGTTACCGGTTATTTACAGCTGTCTAGCCCAACTGATAGTATCATACCTAAACCCATCTTGGTGGAACCCGTGTAGGTTCTTGTAAGACACAATACTGTTGTTTTTCCCAAAGCTCCTGACCAACTTTGTAGTAGAAGATAGGGTAACGCATAGTACTTGACCGAGTATTTGGAGTTGTATGGCAAGATTACTAGACTCCCAAGATAGGATAATCTGACCTAATGGGTGGAGTCACTTTATCCAGTTAGTGTTAGGTGGCAGGCAAGTCTAAGGCCGAGCAAATTCTAACTAATACCTGATATGTAATGAAGTGAATACAAAGAAGGCACACTTAGGTTGCAACTTTTTCAAATGGAAAGATATGAAGTATATCATAGAAGGAATATATTGATAAGATCTCTTCTCTGTTGCTAAGAATGGGTGTAAAGTGTGGGAGGCACCTTGATATTTATATCCCACATCTAGGGGTTTGCAAGCTATTTACTCTTCCCACATCTCTCCCTGTCTCCTTGGTGCGAATATTGTAGACCCTGAAAGCCATTACCCTGCTTGACCCCAATGTATGCAGACTGCGGGTATAGTGTTGCGATCCCTTATCTCACCATGTCCGCTCTACTCATAGTTACTTGAACACCTGCACCATGGCCAGCAGCTACTGGGTTCTTGTCAGTATATGGGATGATTAGCTCCGATGTCAGACTAATCAACACTGTTGGATTTATTATCCATCTGCATCCACCCGCAGGCAGCCTGGTCCTTCCTTATTGCCCCACTGGCATTTAAGCCTCCTTGGCACTGAGGGTTAACCTTTCATGTGGCAGGCCGTCAGATGGCTCTACCTCATCATGGCTCTAGGTGTGGATAAACAATTTTATCTTGGCCATCATTCTCCCTGCAGGATTTCCTGCACCTTCCTGGATCAACCAACATGATATTTGGTCTTACTACCTGTAAGGTAGCCAGGGACCCCTATTGGAGTACCTGACCTCCCCGTAGTTGGCATCTATTGGTTGACGCAGCTGAGTGGACTTTACATACCATTATCTCCACAACCAACCCTGGGAATCAGGTCATTCAACCTTATCACGATAGGTGAAAACCCGCAGTTGAAGACTCCGTGAAAGCTGCTGGGTCGGTGACCTTGAGTGGTGGCCTAATTGCTAGTTTTGTGCCCCTGTCGTATTGGCAGAAATTGTTTTATTTCCGAATGCACCGATGGACTGTTCGATTAAATACATGACCTTGTCCTAGTAAACATGTGACATGCCAATTGCGTTATGCCAGTTCGTGTTATGAGTAATACAAGCTCCCCTCTCTAAGAGCTCAGCTTGAACCTTTATGATCCATATCTCTAATAGGCGATATACTAAACTCCCATAGGCACAGCACCAGATAGGGTAAAAAACCATTACGGGTTTGCTTGGCTATACTCAGGAAAGCCTTTTCTTGTCATCCTTTTTTCACATACACAGCATTTCTGAGTTATCCCTATGAATCCCTTTTACCAACTCCGCTGTGTACTCAAAATACCTCGCTGGCTCCCTGGTGTTTTTATCGTTTGAACACTCTCACTATTTCATCAAGTATCTTAGTTCAAGAAGGCTCTTATTGCACCCATGAACCTTGCGAGCATAAGAAAGAACCATACCTTTTACTATCTGTTCAACCTCCTATTCCAAGTTACCATCCTTTCCTTCTCGTGCCCTAGGAGGCTCTTCCCAACCCAGCCCATCCAAGGTCTGACAGGGCTCCAACAGCGATATATGGAAGACAGGGTGGATCATTCAGCGTTCTGGGATTTCTTGCTTAAATGCACAGTTACACTGTGGCTCTGGGATTTGGAATGGCCCATACAACATTGGGCTAAGATTCCTGGAGCTTCACTTGGTGTGAATGTTCTTGGCATTTAGCATGACCAAGTCGCCTATGTAAGAGTTTCATTGAGCCCTAGCTTTCTTGTCATGGTACTGCCTTATTGCTTCCCTGGTTGCCTTTAGTGTTGCCATCACTGGTACATGCATTTCCTGCGTCCGGAGAATGTGGGTGGTAGCCCCTGGGTTCTGAGCTTCCCGCTCCTTCACCCATTCTGTCTGTAGGTGGTATCCACAGTTCGCACAAAACAGAGTTACTCCATGCACCCTTGTAACAGAATTATTATAGACTTATTCAGCTAGCTGGGGTGGTTAGGGCCAATGATCCTGGTTATAATTGATGAAAATTGGGATATAACCTTCTAGCACTGGGTTCTTTCCACCTGTCCATCATTCTCTTGATAAGATTCTGTTGACATCACCTGCTTAATTCCCAAAAGCTTGTAGAGACTCTGCGAGAATCCTCACATGAAACTCTGCATCCATGTCTGACATGATTTCTCTTCGCAGTCCAAGTAACTTCCATACTTTAGGGATGAAGACCTGGGCTATGTCCTGAGCCATTGTATTTTCCTTTAGCCCTACAAAGTGGGCCATCTTGGTGAAGCAGTTAACTACCACCATGATCTGAATGTTCCTATCTCACTCCAGCAACTGGTTTATAAAGTTCGCTGGGATTGACCTGCGTACCCTGCATAGTCTTTCAAAAGGCTGTAAAAGTGCATACTTCGCATACCGTAGTCTCTGGTTATGCTAGAACTCATCACCAGATTGTATATAGTTGTTTAACCATTCCACCAGCCCCTTCTAATAGAAATCCATTGTTATGATTTCCACTGTCTTTTCCTCAGCAAAATGCCCTACAATCTTTGAGTGATGGCTGCGCTGAGCAATCTGCATTTGGAGGGCTTCACCCTTGGGAATGGATGGGCATTTTATATACTATACGAGCCCATCCACTAATGTCAAATGCATTGGCCATTCCTTTCCCTCATCTTAGAGGCTTTCCAGCTCTACTCTTGTCATTTTCGGGTCATGGGCGGCCATTGCCTTATATTTTATTCCTCGCAGGAACTGGGCATGGAACCTTCATACCATGGCTTTAACTACTACTGCGTTGGATAGCACTGTCTGTTCCGTTATCAGGGCATTGTACGTTCTCTGATCAAACTTGTCAAGGTATGGGTTCTGCACCCTGGTCTCCTTCGGATGACTGGTCCTAGTAGTGGTTTCTCCCACACTGGTTCCCCTGCTCCTGACTCCCCTCTAACCTCTCCCGGTATTATCCAGCTCTATTTCTTCTTAAAGCACCTCTTCATAAATGCTTTCTATTACGAGCTGCACACCCCGTTCTCCTTTCGCCAGCTGGTAGTCCTGGTTCTTCACATTGAAAAGCAGCATCTTTAACTCTCCCCCAGCGTCCCTGTCTATTGCTCCCATTCCCACTATGAACCTATGGTACACTGCCAGGCCACTCCCGGGAGCTACCGATCCATAGGTTCCTACTGGCAGCGCTCTGGCTCTTCCCATGGCTACTGTCTGTTGTCCATGAGCAGCTATTATGGCCCGTTCACGGTATTAATGTCATATCACATGGCATCCCTTGAACCCCTTATCGCAATCTGGGCTTCGTGATGTAACCTCATAACTCAGGGATACCTCGGTTAGCCTGTTCCTTGATTTGGAGCAGCCTCTTCCTCCTTTCCTACCTCTTTAATAATAACTTGGGTAAAATATTCAGGATTTAGTATTCTGAGTTTCTCGCTTTCCATAGCTCCCCCCTTGGGATGGTACTCCGATGGTCTGCTTAATACGTTGGGCTTTCCACTCCTAGACCCTGGTCGGTAAACCATCTGGAAGTTGAAGTCTGCTAACTTCGGTACCCACCTGATCTGCCTAGCTCTCCAGGCCCTGGTCGTGAGTAAAAATTGTAGATTCTGATCATGGGCAAAAACCGTAAGTGGTTCCTTGGTTTCCGCAAGGTAGGGACGCTATTCTTTGAGAGCCCCAACCATGGGTAGAGACTCTGTGTCATGGATGTCCCGGTTGGGCTTAGCTGAGTTGCGCTTTCATCAGCAAAACCTGACTGGGTGCAACCTTTTTTCAACATACTCTGATAGTAAGGCCTCTAGTGTGAAATTACTTACATCAGTTTCTACCACTATATTCCGGTCCCGGTCGAAATGTGCTATGATAGGGCCTTTATGAATTCTTCCTTCCAGAATTCCAAAGTCTCCTCTCACTGCTTTTTCCAGGTCAATGCCTTTGGGTCGTCATTCACCAATTCCATTATAGATTGTCAAGTTCTCCAAAAGTTTTAGATAAATCTTCACTGGAAGTTTGTAAATCCACTAAAAATTTGTATGTCTATTAGCGACTCAGGTGCTCTCTATTCCCTTATGGCTGTAACTTTTCAATCACTCATAGTGATCTTATTTGTCTTCACTATCTACCCCAAGAATTCCACTACTTTGATCTGGAAGACTGGTTTAGTGATAGACACTACCATCTTGTATCTTGGTAGCTGGCTAATACTCCCTTAACCAGCCTACTATGTTGTTCCTTACTGCTGGTATTATTCGGGTTGTCATGTATCTTAACTTCCACTCCTAAGTCTAAGAATCTGCTTAGAACGAGACCCATTATGTCCTGGAGGGTAGCAGGTGCATTGACCAGCCCGACTGGCATTACCCAGTACTCGTAATGCCATACCGCGTCCAGTAGGCAGTTTTCCATTCATCCTCTGCTTCGATGTGCACCTAGTGGTACCCACCCTTTAGGTCCAAGTTGGGAAGGATGCGCCACCCGACCACCCAATCTCAGAGCATGCTCTGGAGCAGTAGTGGGTTTTCATTTGCAAGCGTTACATTGTTCAGTACTCGGTATTCAATGCAAAGCCTTCACCATCTATCACGTTTTGGTATGAATGGTATTGGTCCACCTACAGGGGACTGGCTTGGTGTTTTCTTTTCTTCAGTCAGCACCTTCTCAAGGCACTCTGCCCCCAATGCCCATAATTCCTGCTCAGCTAGCGGGTATATAGAACACAATAGATGCGTCTCGCCTTCTGTGATTTTGATCTCATGATCCCTGGTGTTATGACTTAGAAGCTGTGCTGCTGCCTCTGGCAGAGCGAGATCGGCATACTCCCACTCTGGCCTTGGCAGCACTTCCTTGATCACTGCTCCTCGGTCTTTTGTGCCAACTATTAGGCTCATGTATCTTGCTGCTGGGTCCAGGGCCACTGTCTCAACCCACTTGGTACAGATATCTTCAACCTTCTGTTCCAGGTATTGTCTACACTGCTCCACCTGGAATACCTATCTTTGGACAACCTCTATGAATGATATGGAATTTAGCCAATGCCACCAACTAAAAGCTATCATCCAGTCATGGATGCTCCAACTCATGGTAGCACAAGTGATTTCTGAACAATACCAGTTAACCCGAATTTCAAGCATAACAGAGGCCTTGTACAGTCTTCCTCAATTTCAGCAATGTGCACTGCCAAACCCTGTTATGCTAACTGGGTTTTCTTGTTGAATGGTTCATAGTACCCCCCTTTGGACTGGCACTTCTGTCCCTCACTTCCTCGCAGTCAGGCTTTACTCGGCGCCTTCCGGAAAGAGCTACCTTGCTACCGACACCTCTTGGTTTTCCCATGGCCGGTCTCCACTGTGCCCCTCATGTGAGGAGGAGGACCAGACTTTCTACCGTGCCATACTTTACTGCCATGCTAAAGCTATGTAACGCGTGACCCAGCTCCCGGGTATTGATAAGCTCGGGCCCGATGCCCCTGTTTGGTCCTCAGTTCCCCTCATCTTGGGGCTTGCCATATACCTTTCTTCTACTGCCACTGGCTTTCCTCCCGCTATGCCTACTATAAGTACCGTCATGGCCTATGTGACAGCGTCCCCTGCGTTCTCACAATCAAGCACACCCTACTCCCCATGGGGATAAGGCTTTTCTTTACTGGTTTTAACCGTACCTGTTATGATGTTTCCTTTTGTTGGATGCCTGGGATGGCAGTTGTGGGTACCCATGAAGGAGAGTATTGATACTGCTCTTATGTTTTGTAGCTGCATGGGTTTCGCTTGGTGCCCGGGGGAGGATTTCATTGCTGTTATGTTAGTTATCATGGGGGATGCTGTGGGCTTGTGTAGCCCGTTTTGGGACCAGCAGATTTAAGTAGAGGTTTCTTTTGTTACTGTGTTGGAATTAAGGCACTTTGTATGCCATACTGTGAGGTGCATAGGCGTTTTTATAACAGAAGCAATAAACATATGAGTTAAAAAAGAAAAGAAAAAAAACAGCTCATACATCTCGTATGACGAAGGTTTGCAAGCTAGAATCTAACCATACGCGAATAGGTACCCATACATCTTGTATTCTTGCATATGCTGTGCCCTGAGACCATTCGTAATGCGTAGGAGTTGGGACCTGAGTTCTCCATCACTTTGTTTCCCCTGTAGGGTTGCTCTGTCTTTGCTTAAAGGATATTTTTGTTCGTGGCATACAATGATCATGGGTGTTTGTTGTTATGCTGGCGCAATTTCGGCCATTGCGGGCTTCTCAGACAAATGCAGTCCATTGTGTGTATCTTTCCTTACCTCTTTCCACTGAATAAGGATATTTAATCATACCGGTCTGTGCCACCAGGGCACAGATAACGGAGCTACCTTTGTAACTAGCTGTTAGGTGTTCTACCTCTGCTCTTGTATGTGGTTTCAGGGTAGACTCCGTTGCCATTACAACCACAGTGAAAGAAAAAACTACACCAAAACCTTTGCTGAGCTTCCACCTCACTGGTCAACAATCTATTCTCACGGCTTCACCTCCTCTTTTGAAGACTTTTTATCAACCAACCATCCCCTATTATTAGTTTTTCATTAACCCTTACCAATTGAGTTACTCTCCTGCTACCTCTGATGTCTTCTGGACATAGAGGGGCCAGAAACCTTCTTGCTCCCCCTTTCAACACAAGGCACCCCCACAACAAGCCTCGTCTGATGACACTCACATAGCTGAGAGAGACCCCACCACAGTTGCAATGGTTGGATTGTAAAACACTCCTGAACAAGGCAAAGAATCCGTTGCCCCCACTTGCAAAACCTATGTTAAGAAGTTGGCGCAGGATTTCAATATCATGCTTGATAAATACCACACCCTCAAAACCACCTTTCAAGCCATGGAAGGGGACCTCCTGCTTGTCCAAGATCATCATATCAAGAATACCAAGAGCTTCAACACCATGGTTACTTTACTCAAAGACCAAGTTGCATAACGGCAGTCCCAACCTTTGCAACAACAACCAAATGTCCAACACCAATCCATCTTACCTGCACCGCCTACCACGCAAACCTGGGCTCAAAAGGCTGCTAAAGCACTTCCAGTCAAACCTTCTACCATTCGAGCAAAGAGGAATCCAGCATGTTCTGTTTTGACCAAACGTAACCGCACAATTGTCATTGAGAGAGATGGCACTACACATCGTGACAACACCTCCAGTTTCACAATCCTGGATGCAACCCACTCAGCAATTAAGAAGCCTCTTATTGCAACAATTGAGTTTACTCCTAACCACCACAGCCACCTCTTTACAAAGAACAATACACCTGCTACCTGTGTCCTCTAGTCCTATTGTCTTGCTATTCAGGAAGCCATCGGAGCTACCATACCTGCAGCTCCCAGTCTCAGGAAGGATTGAATTTGGCACAAGGTCATCCTTCACAGTATCCCCACCACCACCCAGTTCAGCACTGTTAAGACAGAGGTTGAAGAGTTCAACCCTGGTACCCACCTTCCACGCCCTGCTAGATGGCGCACGACCACCACCCAGCTGTAACAGGAGTACCCCTAGGAAGATGGATACCAAGGTTGCAACCGCACCGAACAACTTTAAACTTATTGCCAAAAGTTCACACCAATGTAAGAGTAAAGTAAACACTAAAACCGAATATCGTTAAGCATGATGCTTCACTCAATTAATGTCTCGAGAGGATTGATGGTTAGAGTAGGAGAGTTCTCGCATAGGCCTTCCTGTAGTTTTATCGTATGCCAGAAACACCCCCATCAGGTTTACTCCAACCATGCGAGTAGACCCTTGTCCGCTAAGGGCGGTCCGACACGTCTCCTGGCATGCCCTTCCGGCATGCATGTGTCGACACACTCTAGTCGGCAGTCACCTTATGCGGTTATAGTTTCAGTGGTGTATTCCTATTTCGCCGGCCGCAGTTAAAACTTCTGTGCCTCCCCATCTTGCCAGTAGCTAACAGTCGAGACGCCGCATGAACTAGACTATCTATGACACCTGTCGCATTTGCATTGATCTCTACTTAGCCCCGGAAGCTACCATGAGCGTTTTATCTATCTACTATTTACGATTCGCGGGCTTCCAGTGTCCTCCGCAGGGGACGGTGATCCGGAACGGGTCCAATGGGCGCTACCCATGACTGCTACCTCGAACACACCTCACGTGAGGTAGGCATCATGCTTATAGTGTCTCTCCAGGTCCCTTTCAGAGCCTATGATGTTGGGGACACTTTCAGGCTTAGTAGGTGTAAAACTCTCCAGTCCTCCCCGGCACCACCTGGGACTACCTTCGGGACCCCTGCGGTTAACTCCCATTAACTCCGCCAGGTTTGGTCCGTTTTACTCTGAACAACTTAGAGGAGGTACCCCTCCTTCCGCCCTCTGCCACCATGTAGAACCTGCGAACAGCGTACGGTCGACCGGACAGGAGTGACGTATACAGTGTTGCTAGCAGGTTCACAAACCTTCCATTTTGCTGGAATGCAGACAACTGTGCAGCCGTTCGCCCATGACATCCGTGCTATAAGGCGCGGCCGGAGGGGTATGATAGGAATGATGTCTCCAATTTACAGCTTCTTCGGAGTTGCCTAGCTCGCCCAATAGCACCTCCCAGAACCCCGGATTTCAGTATTATACATGGCTTCACATGACAAACATTGCGGTCATTCTTCCCAAACTCGCCGAGAAACTTCGTATTGAATGGTAGGGTAACTCAGGACTTTGGGCAGGGTAACCTGATATATAAGGGTAGGGTAACCTTGTCCTGTGGACCAGATAACCTTTCCCTGTTACCCTGTCTCTCCCGTCGCATGCCATAAGCATTTCCGACCTGTCTCCAGTTACCCGGCCCAGCTGTGCAAGTGCCCCTTAAGAAGTCTCTAAGTACGCTGACAGCTCTCCTGGGTGTACCCAGGTACCTGGACAGTTAATTCTGTTCACACTCGAAGCCGAGGACACCGGGTCTCCATAGGTCAAGTACTCACTTGCCTGTTGGTCGGTACCAGTCCGCCTCCTGGCTACCTGTATGGGTGTAGGTTCCGACTGCCATAGCTCATGTGTGCTGGGTTGTTACCTCACTCCACTCCTCTGTACGGTGCGTCCCGGACCATTAGTGTTGTCTCTTATTTCCGCGACTCGATTCCCCCCAGACACTATGGTCCCTGGGCTTGGACGGACATCTTTTGTGCAAATCCAGCCTGGCCCGTAAGCCTGTCCCTCTACCATCTCATGGGGCTCCCATGAATTCTCTTCAGCCCCGCAGCCTTCCCATGATACCAGGCACTGGACGAAGCGTGACGGAAACTTTGTCTTTGCTCCACCGTACCATCGACAGTCCACAACAGCTTCAGTAACGTAACTTGCCTCATTCTCCACAAGCTCCAGGGTAGGCAAATTCTTGCCACTACCTGATCCCAGATCCTCGCGGTACGGTTCAAGCAAGGGGACATTGAACACTGGGTGGATGCTCCATCTGGCGGGCAGTTGGAGTTCATAGGCACGGTTACCCACACGACATTTGACCATACAAGGTCCTAACTTGCACTGGTCCGGGGCCTCTATTGGGCCCTTCGTGCGGATGTTTTTTCGGTTCAGCATTACACGGTCCGCTTTCTTTGCCCCCCCAGCAGCCACATCCTCCCAGGTAACGTAGTCCTGTGATGGCAACCTTTTCCGGTCATGCCATTTCTGTTGCCTTACCTATGCCCGTAGGATCATTTCTCGAATCTCTGCCCAGGTTCCTTCCCATTCCTTAACCAAGAGCTCACTACTAGGGTGTATCCCTTGATTATCAGACACGACACCCGACCAGTTTGTCCAGCGGTTAAACCCATAGCTGATCTCAAATGGTGACAACCGGGTGGATTCTGATGTCGAGATGTAGTATACATACTCCGCAAGGGGTAACAGTGAAACCCAATTATCTTGTTGGCAGGAACAGTCACTACGCAAGTACTGCTCCAGTGTCTGATTAACCCTCTCGGTTTGCCCATCAGTCTCAGGGTGGAATGCAGTCGAAACGTTTAGTTTCACTTGCAACAGGTGCATTAGACTCATTCAGAACTTGGATGTGAATCGCCTATCTTGATGGGAGATGATTCACTCTGAGAGTCCATGCAGGCGCCGAACTTCCTTCAGGAATATCCAGGCAAGCGCCTTGATAGGTACCTCCGTGATCCGGGGTATGAAAGGTGCCATCTTCGAGAATCTGTGCACTATGACCCCAATTTCAGCATACACTTTGTACTCTAAGAGCCCTAGAATGTATTCTATTGAAATTGCTGTCCATGGCTGCATAGGAACATCAATAAGTCCCAGCCGCCCGAACCTCTTGTGCCTGATGGACTTACCTCTTTGGCATGCATCACATGTTCGCGCGTAGTCGGTGATGTGCTCATCCATCTTTGGCCAATAGCGGTTAGCCCTAACCCTGCCAATGGTTTTGTATGTCACGAAGTGCCCCGCGATTTGGGAGTCATGTTCGGCCTCCCTGATTGTCTGCTTCAAATTCTGGCCCCTGGGAGCATACCACCTGTGCTTATACAGGAGTAAGCCTTTTTCCGTCGTGAAATGTCGGTCGACCTCTTTGCCCCCGGCAGCCATTACCTTCCGGATCCTTAAATATCCCTGGTCTTCCTTTATCGCTGCCCGCAGATGATCCAAAAAGGAAGACTGGAGCCGAAATCCTTGGCATACCTGCAACCCTTGTGGTCGCAAGATGTCCCCTTCCTGGCTCCCAACCCAGTGTCTAGGGCGAAAAAATGACTGTGCCACAAAATCACTCCCCACTTCAGGGCGCTAGTCCCTACGCCCCAACAAAGCATTTGACTTTTCATTCAACCACCCATCACGGCCACCGACCTGGAGGTTAAACGGTTGCAGGAACTCAGCCCAGTGGTGCTTCCGTCAGTTAAGGACCTTCGTACTATTAAAGTACTCCAAGTCCTTATGATCCCATTCCTTGAATGCCGCCACGATGTTAGACATTTCCTTGTCATGGACGTCATAATTAATCTCCGCTGGGTGAAACTTCGGACTATGATAGACCACTGCATGCCATCTCTCATCTTCACAGGACTGGGAGAGGACAGCTCCTAATGCAAAGTCACTAGTGTCGGTTTCCAGCCGCGTTGGCCATTCATGGTCAAAATATCATAGGATGGATTTGGACGTAAACGCCTTCTTCAAATGGTTGAAGGCCTGCTCTCACACAGGTGTCCATTCCCATCAGACATCCTTCTTTGTCAAGTCTGTCACAGGTTTCGCTATTTTGCTAAAACCCTCTATGAACCAACGTTAGAAGTTGGCAAAGCCCATAAAGCTTCGAACATCAGCAACGCATTTCGGAGATGCCCAATCGCTGATTGTCTGCACCTTCTCCGACCACATAGAGATCCCCATATCGGAGACCTTGTATCCACGGAATTCAACCTCCCGTTGGTGGAAACTGGACTTCTTTATCCTTAGACATAGTCTCGCTTTCCGCAATTTCTCCATCACAGGTGTCACCATTGCGACATGCTCTTCTATAGTTTTAGAACAGATTAGGTTGTCGTCCATGTATGCCATGACTCCTTCATCTATGAGATCGGGAAAGAGCGCCTTTATCATGCTTTGGAAAGTTGCCGGGGCATTACACAACCCAAATGGCATTACCGTGTATTCATACAGCCCATATCGGCACCGGAAGGCCGTCTTCCACTCCTCACCTTCTGCCATCCTCAGATGGTAGTAGCCATTCTTCAAGTCCAACTTCGTGAACAGACTGGCTTTTCCTAATCTATCTCGTAATTCATTCATCAACAGTAGAGGATACTTACTCTTCACCGTGATTTTGTTCAGCCCTTGGTAATCTATTACCAGTCTTAATGTACCATCAGATTTTGCCACGAAGAGGATAGGGGCTGCTGCCAAGGAACTGGATAACTGTAGCTTTCCTGTTCACATCATGTCTTTGGGATATGCACGGAGTCCCTTAAGGTCCTTTTCCGATAACGGATAGATAGGGGCAAATGGAGGTTGAGGTCCGGGTTGCACCTCAATTGTATGGTCATACTTCGAGTGCTCCGGTGAGGCCTCAATCCATTCTTGACTGAAGATATCCCCATAGTCCTTATACTCGGGGAGTAGCTTAACCGTAATGTCGGCACCTTTCTCATCGGAGAATTGTACAATTCCCAATAGGTACACATTACTAGAATCTTCGGCTAGTAACTCTTTATCGGTCATGAACACCAACCGCCCCTGCTATGCCAGGCAGTTAGCCTTGCAGAAATCTGAGTGCCAGGTTAGTGATGCCGTTTTCCAATCTATGTCGGGGTTACGGTCTCTCAGCCAAGACATAGGTAGGTACCCATACAACCTAGCATCGGGCATATCCGCGACTTCAAAGCGCATCTCATTGTGGTGGTCACCTATCCTCATCTCTAATGACTTGGTATACTGTAGACCTGACCCAGGAATGTGATTACCGCTGGCATCGCTTATCGGCACGTGTACCTTTCGTCGTACACAAGGTGCCTAAGTCTGCTTAACTTATCGGCTACTAAGCATTGGCCCACTAGCTCCACTATTGAGTACCAGGAGCGCCTCCCCACTTTCCTGTCTAGCTCCTGTCGTCAAGTCTAACTTGACCCCCAGGTGGATAGACTTGGTATGACGCGTCAAGTTTTCACGCTTCTGCCTCTTCACTTGTCTTGTGGACTTAGTCATCTGGGCTTGGTGAATACCTTTAGTCCCTTGCCTTGCGACACAAGAGTGGCCAGAACGGGTCGGTAAATATTGAGGGATTGGGATTCCTCTTTTATCAATAACTAGGGTATTTACTATCATGCTAGCATGATTTCGGGTACTAAACCCTCCTCAGGTAAACTTGAAAATAGCACCGTTTATTTGATCAAGTCCAGCCTGAACCAATTCCGCCTGTACTAAATGTAACAATTTTCCTCAAGGTGGGCAGAAGTCCGCTGTCGGACCGGTTCCAAGCGAAGCAGCCTTGCTTCCCCAATGTCCCGCGTCTTCTCTGGCAAGACCTTACACAGCCTCAACCGAAATAATGTCCTATGACTTACCCATCCAGCTAAGTAAATCCTGAAAGAAATACGTATAACTAGAACAAAGAAAATAACCAGAAACCCAACCAAGGAGAGATAGCCCAGCTCACCACGCTCGTCCCGCAGCCTCTACGTGCCCACACCACCCATCTCCGAAGCCACCACCACGGTTCATGTCTATCTATCCCACAGGGGTCTATTCAGAGCCATTAGTATCAACCTCCATGATCTGAGGTGGTGCCTGGCGGACTTCAAGTATCTTTGATGAGGAAGCTGGAGGGGGTACTACAATGCGCTTTGGTCGCTTGTCCGTTCCTGTGTGATCGCTTACTGGGGCTGACCGTTTCAACCCATGAGCCTGTTTGGATGAACTAACGACTGGGGCTCTCGCGGTACACTTTCTCCAAAAGTGACCTGTGTGACCGCACTTGGTCCACTGGTTGTGCTTCCTCCGGCATTCGGTCAATGTCGACGGGATTTCCTTATGCGCTATTGCATACTCAGAAGTCGCCAGCTTTGCCTGTTTCCCTACATTGAAATTAGCAGGTTGGGCAGACCTCTGGTCCTACCTGCCCTAACCTTGTTCCTTTTTCTTGAACCTGCCAGATGTGGGGGATCTATCCTCCGTCTTACCTGTGGGCTGAGATTGGGGACCTGGGTGGATGACGGGGTTGCCGAACCGGTTGTTGTTCTCCAATAGGTGCCTGACCTTATGGAGAAGATCAAGGTACTCGTTCAGATCGCTTAGATGTGGTTCCTTAAGCACCCACACATTCCGAACCTCTTGTATGATGCCTTATCAAACGTTGTCTCGTACCTGCAGTGGATCTGTATAGCTAAGCTTATACATATAATCAATTATCTTGTCCAGGTACTTATCCATATGATGTGGCTTCATCACAAGGTCTCACCACTCATAGAGGGATCGACCTCGCTTGGCCTGGTCTCCGCTGAAACTTCATGTCAGCTGTTCTCGCAACCCTTTCCATGTCCGTAAAGCATTGGTATCCTTTACGGGAACACCAATGTGCTTAGTGGCTTCCTTGTTAATATGCCCATGCAACCGCAGATACCACGCCTGGGCGAGGCCTTCAAGAAGGTGGATCACCAAGTTTACCTTCCCATGTTGGTTATCTTGCAATTCGGAAAGTATTCGAACTTGACCTCTACCAAGGTCCAGAAGCTCGCAAGTTCTGTAACTTTACCCTTTAATGGAGGGATACTACTCAGCTTCTCCGGGTTCTTCTGCCGGTGTCTTGGTGTTGGCCTAGAAGGTGAACCCGTACCCTGCAGGGCTCTCGCCAGGCTCTTGGCCCCGCGATCCCACTGTCGTTTCTTCCCGTTGCTCCACTCATCCTTGCGAGTAGTGAGGAAGAGGGTCAAATCTGGGAGAGAATCTCCATTATCATTATTATGTGAGCTGTCATGGTCAGACTCCCCTGGATCTCAACCTGCACCCGCCACACCACCTCGGGGTGGTGCATTTCCATCCCCACTACCTCCACTATTCCCACCTTGGGATTCCCGTGGTCTATCGTACCTATCAAACTGTTCCTCCTGGCTATCCTGGTTACCATCCTCTGGGGCGTTAGCCCATGATGGTCCTGATGCCGGTGGTGGAACAGGGCGTCGCCCACTCCCAGGAGTTCGGTTGGGCGCTGTCTGTGTTATCTGCAGAAAAGACTGCCACTCTGGACAACTCAAGGGTTGCATTGGGGGGCCAGCCTGCCTCCATGACCTTCAGTACCCACATCTTGGTCGTCCATCTCCTTCTCTCTGCCTCCTTCTATGCCTCACCCGGGTCCATAGTCCCTTCCTACACCCATAGGGGTGGTAATGAATCCACACCATCCAGGTCTCTTCCGACTTACAGCTTGACAGACAGAACTCGTCTTGGCTGTCTGAATCGCCACTTGTGATGGTGGGGAGACCGGCGCGAAGACTTGGCTGGAAGGGTGGCGTGGGGANAGAACTCGTCTTGGCTGTCTGAATCGCCACTTGTGATGGTGGGGAGACCGGCGCGAAGACTTGGCTGGAAGGGTGGCGTGGGGATAACCGGTGCCCGAGGAGCCGCAAGGGCAGGTGTTGCTGGCCCCGGGATACGGGTCCCTTGTGATGGAGTCTCAGGTGCTTGCTCCAGGTGGCGCCATACCTGTTCAAAGAACCGAGGTGACCCTGCATGCATCGACTGGAATCCCCGAAATGCCGAAGCTGGTGGTAGGAAAGGAGCCGTAGGAGATGGGTCAGAACTAGGGACTGGTACGAGAATTGGTAGAGGAGTGGGTCTTGGGCCGGCTATGGGAGGTACAGGAGTTGCAACTGATGGTATTGCCGGCAGAATGTTAGGGGCAGTGCTCTGCAAGGGTTGGGTCTGGCGTATCTGGGGCCGTGATACCCTTTGGTTTGGATGTCCTTTTCCTTACTCGAAGTCCAGCAGTTGGCCCGACCATTGGGCTGCCTGAAAGACTCCAGGCGATGGAGGGAGGGACAGACAGGGAGCCTGTAGATGCTCTTGAGAAGGAGGAAGTATAACTGTAGCCGTCACCTTTCAGGCTTTCCAATATGCGTATACCGATTGGGCTCAGGTATGCCCTCCATTGGTCGTCTCTGGCTCTCATGGCCAATTCAATGCTGCAGTTCCCGGGCTTGGTATGGATGAGTGGGAGTGGGGGCGCGGCCTCTAACCTCAGTACATCATTCTCCGCATCAATAGTATACCCTGCTTTGAAAGCCTTTTCCAATGCTGCCATCCGAGTCCTCAATACTTGCTGATCAGTTATCATCCACAGGTATGCCTCCTCCTCCACTTCCAGCCATTCCACTACTGCCGTAGTAACCTGTTTCCCGAACACCACCCACTGCTGGGTGTTGCAGTTACTTAGTTCCCGCTTCACTTGCTCAATCGACTTGGATACCTTCCGGACGAGGTAAGGTTCGACGAACTCGCTAAATGGTACCCCTTGGGGTGGAGGGGTGGTCATGTTGTGGACAGTGGTCAGGTCTTGAAAAAATGAAAACGCCGCAGCGCGAGGGTCTGTAATCATAAGGTCAAGGCATTCACTCGTTAACAGAATTGGGGCAGCCACCAGAAGCAACTGGTGACCATCCTAGTTAATATCGCGAACATCCGGAAAGAGTGACGGACGAAACATGGTGGTGGCATGTTCGGCAAGATCAAGTTCTGAATCCGTGTTGGATTCCATTCTGGACCGAAGTTGGGCACTAGGCATTGCGCTTTCCACCCGGGGCGACTTGATCTACGCAAGGTTACCAGAATTCACGCAAGGTCAGTTCCGAAGGTCGAAACCAATTAATTAGGAGAGGAGGTAAGTGAGGAGCTCGCTTAACGATATACTGTAACAGGGGCACCCCTAGGAAGATAGATCCCAAGGTTGCGACCGCACCGAACAACTTCAAACCTATCGCCAAAAGTTCACAGCAATGTAAGAGTAAAGTAAATGGTAAAACTTAATATCGTTAAGCCTAGTGCTTTACTCAATTAAGGTCTCGAGAGGATTGATTGTTGGAGCAGGACAGTTCTCGCATAGACTTTCAGGTAGTTTTATCTTATGCCAGAAACTCCCCTATCAGTTTACCCCAACCATTCAAGCACACCCTTCTCCACTAAGGGGAGTCCGACACTTCTCCTGGGACACCCTTCGAGCATGCTTGTGTGTCGACACACTCCAGTCGGCATTCACCTTATGCGGTTATCGTTTCTGCGGTACCTCTCCATTTTGCCTACCCGTGTGAAAACTTCTGCACCTCGGCATCTGGCCAGTGGTTAACAGTCAAGACGCCGCATGAACTAGACTATCTATCATACCTTTCCCATTTGCATTGATCTCTACTTGGCCCCGGAAGCTACAGTGAGTGTTTTATCGACCTACTATTTACAGTTCTCGGGCTTGTGGTGTCTTCCGCCGGGAACGGTGATCCGGAAGGGGTCCAATGGGTGCTACCCATGACCTCACCTCGAACCCAGCTTTCCTGAGGTAGGCAACATGTTTATAGTGTCTCTCCACGTCCCTTTCACAGTCTATGACGTTGGGGACACTTTTAGGCTTCGTAGGTGTAAAACTCCCCTGGCTGCCGCGGCACCGCCCCGGACTACCTTTGTGACCCTTACAGTTAACTCCCATCAACTCAGTCAGTTTTCGTCCATTTTACTGCGACCAACTTGGAGGAGGTACTCCTCCTTCCGCCCTGCGCCACCCCGTAGATGCTGCGAGCAGCCCGCGGTCACCCAGACGGCAGCGATGTAGACGGTGTTACAAGCGGGTCTGCAAACCTTCCCTTTCACTAGACTGCACACAACTACGCAACCATTCGCCCATGACATCTGGGCCTTGAGGGGGGGCCGGAAGGGTATAATAGGAATGATGTCTCCAATTTACACCTTCTTCGAAGCTGCCTGGCTTGCCCAATAGCAGCTCCCGGAACCCCAGATTACAGAATTATGCATGGCTTCGCATGACAAACATTGCGGTCATTTCTTCTGAACTTCCCGACAAACTTCGTACTAAACCGTAGGGTACCTCAGGACTTTGGGCTGGGTAACTTGATGCAAAAGGGTAGGGTAACCTTGTCCTGCGAACCTGATAACGTTTCCCTGTTACCCTCTCTATCCCGTCGCCTGCGATAGACATTTCTGACCTGTCTCTAGTTACTGGGCCCAGCTGAGCAAGTGCCTCTTCGGAAGTCCCTAAGTATGCTGTCACCTCTCACGAGTGTACCCAGGTACCTGGTCAGTTAATTCTGTTCACTCTCGAAGCCCAGGACATCAGGTCTCCATAGGTCAAGTACGCACTTGCCTGCCAGTCCCTACCAGTTCGCCTCCTTGCTACCTGTATGGGTGTAGGTTGCGACTGCCATAGCTCATGCGTGCCGGGTCGTTACACCAGCCCCTGAACAAAGCAGCCTCTACCATGGTTCGCACTATTGCTGGCAAGGACCCAACTGATCAGGCCGCCCAGTAGGGCCACTCCCTCTGTGGCAGAAAGTTCAAGGTTCAACACTACTTGTCCCTTGGCCTAGACACCCAGTATTCCAGATGTTTGGCATTCGGCCATTATCCAGCCCAATACTTTGGCAACTACAATGATGCTATTTGCTCCCATGAGCACCCCACCCACCTCCACACCTGCCGCCACTCGAATGGTCCTACCAAGGGCAAAGCATGCCTCTACACTGTTATCACCAGCTGCTACGGTGGTCACTCCCCTATCACAACCTCCAAGGAGCGTCCCACCGACCAGGTAGCCCAGAAAGCAGTGGAGGAGAGGGGGAATAGGTCTACTTAGGGTTTCCATACTATGTTTTTAGGATTTGTTAGACTTTGGGCCCAGAGGAGGATTTTATTTGTCATTTATCCTATAGCATGGCCACTGAACAGCTGCTAAAACTATAGCCGGAGGTGCAATTTTGGACATGGTACCACACAGTACCTTTTGTATATTGCTTGCCACTGCATAGCCTGCATGGCTCTATAAGCGTAATGATATATAATAATAATAATAATAATAATAATATAAAGTTTAAGGTGAGCACGCTGTCCTGAATCTCGCCTAGCAAGTGGCAGCCTACCCATTTCCTGTCCTGGGTGGTACAATTGTGGTAACTGGGGGTGTACCTTCAGATAGTCCTGTACTATCCCAATTCATTTCCCATGCACGACCTTGGGAGGAAATGGTTGGGGAACCCTTTGTTGCCCCCCGTAACAGGCCCCACTCTTTTCAGTTTGGTTTGAACCTTTGCTACCCAGGGTGGAATATAATGTCTTGCCATCTCCAGTTCAGGTCGATGGTCACTGTTCCTTGTCTCCCCTGGAGATGCGTTAAGTTTCTCTGTCATACATGGCTACTGCCTTTCAGACATCTGTCCCTGGCTGTGCTGAGAATCCAGTCAGTGTGGTTCCACAACATTTGCGAAGAAGCCATTGCCCTGGCTTGTAATGTAGGTTGTGCTTTTTCAATAGGGCGCTCAGTTGTCAGACCTATCCCCCTTCCTCATCTGACAGCTGCCAAAGCCGAGGTACTTGTGGAGTGTAGACTTTGTTCACCACTGGCCTGAGAATAGTCTTTGGAACCTCCATATTTTGGGACCTAAAGTTCCCTGCTTTCCATTGTCCTATCATTGCAACCAGGGTTCCCTTCCGACTAGCTGCCCACTTGTGGTTGGTAAGTCCATAACGGGTGTAGCTTTTGTTTTCCCGGCCTTTGTTGACCAGGTTTTGGAGTATTCCTTTGCAAGGTTTCTTCCAATCTGGATGCTCAACCCCTCGGTTCCTGGTCTGTCCATTATCCGGGTCGAAGACAGTTGACGCAAAGTTCCCTGGCCCTGTCTTTCTCTGAAACTTGCTAGGTCATCCATCTCCCTTGGCTCGATTCAGCTTGTTTTCTTTATTGTCCCACCAGCATCTCAAAGGGCTGGAAGTATCTTACGAGCTGGATGGATAGTCACTTGGTCGTCTTTCGCCATCCAGGAAGAACTCCGTCGGGTTGCTGACAGCCCGAAGGTGCTTCGGCTCTTCGCCATCGGTCCTACAATGTTTATAAGAGAGGCATCTCCTTATTGCCTAAGGTGGCCAGTCCTTGACCATTTCCCTCCACGCCGTCCGGTCTAGCTTAGTTTTCAGGTTCAACCTGTCCATGTGAAGGTAACACCTATTGATGTTCTTATCATACTTGATTCGTTCCATCAGGGCCAAAGCTTTCCGGTCCTCATTGATCCATCCGAATCGCATGATTTTCTTATGCCTACAGTGTTCCCATGTCAGTAGTTCAGGGTAAGCGGCACACCGTTCCTGCATTTCCATACTCTTTCTATGCCAGTTGCTAAATGGTGTCATATCAGCACCCTTTGTCCTTCCCAGACTATACATAATTCTATCTTTATCCCATATCGACTATATGGGATTTTGGCCAAAGTAATGCTAACTTGCGTGTAGACATGTTTTGATTTCATGATAGGACTTTGCTTTAAATACTACTGGAGGGTCGACAGGTTTCTTTTGCTGCAATGTAGTCGACCATGCCAATTGTTTGGCCTGCTGCAGCCTTATCTCGCATTCCTCCTCTTTCTTAGCCATCTGTGGCTGCCCTGGGCCCTCTATGGGTGGAGCTCCTGGCTGCTGGCTCAGTCCTTCTCCTCCATTGTCTGACCCATCATCTCTCAGGTCCAGATCTCTAACTCCTCTTGGCACATTAGGAGGTGCCATGATTTCTTCCCTGCCCCCCTGCACAGTTTCTGGTTGAGTCTGTCTCTCAGCTAGCCCTTTCTCCTATCGTGTTGGGATGGCCCTGACCTTCTTCTTCCTGTCAGCCTAGCATGGGTTGACCCCCGCAGATATGAGCCTAATACTGTCTGTTCCAGCGCGGCCATCCATCTGGTTGAGTGGGCAAAGATCAGGGTCATGTTCTGCTGCATGTCCTTTAGCCTCATCGTCAACCTCCTATCGCTCATTTGCTGTTCTGTAATGAAATCCAGGTTTTTGGTTCCTTGAAGTCGCCATTTTTCCTCCAACCCCTTCCGCAGTTTGTCCAGGCCTGTGTGGATCTCTGGATCCCTACTCAGCAATTCTTGGATAGGGTGTCCCAGGTCCTGGTGTAGCTCTCTGCTTACTGCTACCTGTTGATCCTATAAGCCATGTATGTGAGTGAAGTGGTTTCGCTTTCCCCTTCAAACCTATTAATGTTTATGATGATCTCTCCTTCCAGTTTCCTACTCCCACTTTGCCAGAGCACCAACCCAGCCCCTAGCAGCTTTTCGCCTTTCACAAGTCATACCCACACTGGAGCAAACCCTTCTGCTGTCTGCTTCTGCTCATTGGACAGGGTCCTATACACTACCCTCAGCCCATGCTGGGTTTGGGTTATGCTGTGGTCCAATAGGCCAACGAGTGTCCCAATGTAAGCATTAAAAGCACCCCAGTCAGTACTGCCAGAGGCGGTAGAAGTTCCAGATCACCACCATTACGCACTGCGCCTGTTTTATATACTTTGTATAGGGCCTCTGGGTAGGGGTGGTTCCTGGAGATTCCTATGTGTAGGTGTACCACATAGTCCCCAGGTTGGAACATTGTTGCTTGGTACCCAGGATGCCAGTGGTAGTGGCTATGGGCTATCCTGGGCCAGCCCCCATGTACTTGGCAGTCATTGCTGTTTCTACGTGGGCAACACATCTGTGTCACTAGAATTTCTAGGATCTATCAATGATCCTGGGTTACAATATCTTGTTCTTCTTTTCCATAAGAGTGTCACAGTTTCGAGAGCCCACTGGATCCTGTGATCCAGGAACCAGAAGGAAACGCTTGTGTCTGTGAAAATTTCACCTCGGCTGAGGTCAAACTTGACGTCCCGTATGCGTGGGTTTTTTGCTAGTTACAATCGGAATGAACGTCCCAAGATATTAGACACATGGTCTCCCAGCCTGATTTGGGAGAGTTGTTGTAAACCTTGGTAGTGTAGACGTTATCAATACAGTGTTAGGTGGTAGACAACTCTAAGGACAAGTCGGTTCTGACTAAGGCCCAATACCTGATGAAGTGGATACTGAGAAGGCTTACTTAGGTTTGAAGTTTCATAAACAGAAAGGTATAAAGTGTATCCCATAACAAACATAGTGATAGAATCCCTTGTCCATTGCTGATAATAGGTGTAAAGCATGAGAGGCACCACGATATTTATATCTGGCATCTGCCAGTTCACAGGCTTTCTAATCTTCTTATATCTCTCTCTATTTCCTTGGTGCCTACATTGTAGACCCTGAAAACTATTACCCTGCTTAACTCCAATATGTGCTGACTCCAGAGAGGCTGTTCGCATCTCTCATCGCACTTTATCTGCTCTGCTGAAAGGCTCGTGAACCCTTTCACTGTAGCGAGTGGCTAGTGGTCCCTTTTCTACATACAGAGTGATCAGCTCCACTGCCCGACATTCCAATGCAGTTGGACTTATCATCCATCTGCGTCTACCCACAGGAGGCATGCTCGATCCTTACCATGCCAGTGGCATTTAAGCCTCCTTGGTACTAACTATAAACCTTTTGTGTGGGAGGCTCTCACATGCCTCTACTCTATCATGCCTCTGGGTGTGCATATATGATCATCTCAGGGAGGTCGTTCTTTCTTCAGGATTTCCTCTGCCTTCCCCCACCAACTGACTTGACAGTCGGTCTTGTTACCTGTAAAGTAGCCGAGGACTCCTGTGGCAGTAGCCAACCTTTCTCTAGTTGGTGTCCATCAGTTGACACACCTGCAAGATCTTTACATACCTTTATTTCCACAACCAACCAACGAATCAGTTTGTTCAACCTTATCAAGAGAGCAGAGCATCCTGCCTTGAAGACTTAGAGAAAACCTCTTGGTTGACGACCTTCGGTGATGGCCTAATGGCGTGTTTTATACTAGTATCACATTGGTAGAAATTGTCTCCTTCTCTAAACACTCTAACGGTCCCTGGGATCAAACACGTAACCTTTTGCTAATAATCATATGAAATCCACATTACGCTATGCCAGCTCGTCTCATATGTAATGGTTAGCCTGCCTCTTATTCTTTCTAAGCCAAGCACTGGAATCGTTCTTGCAATTCCCTGCCCTGGTTGGATAACATGTCCATCTCAGGTCTCTAAGCATACTCACCATACCTCAACCATTATGGAAGCTGTCCAAGTCCCAAAGTACCAAACAGCTTACCAGTCCACAGGAAAAGCCAGTCTATCAGACATCTATAAGCAGCTGGTTACTTGCCAACCTCGTCCTACCACTTGCCCTGTTCGTCAACTGCATGGGTATAGATTCATGTTACTCAAACCTATATATGGTTCACTATTATAGTCAGTCTCCCTGTTTTCCAACCTACATCTGGATTATGGTCCTTTCGTGATGACATTGGTAGGTACCTGTACAGCATTGTACTATGCATGTCTCCCTGCTTGCAGCATATACCATATGGATAATTGCTTATCCTCATATCTAATAACCTGGTATTGGATTTGTCTTATCCAGAAGGTGGTTGCTGCTTGTGGTGCTAATCAAATACTGTAATATTCTTCCCTCCATGAAGGCTTTAGGTTTCCTTAGCCCCACAGCTATCGAGTATAAATCCCATATCCCCTCTATCCATAAGTAATAGTCCTTCTACACTTGTCTGCCATGCATCCATCTTCTAGGCCAGTATCAGTTGTAAGCGAATGAATTTAGTGGGGTGGTGTAAGCCACCATGCTTGTGCCTCTTTCATTGAGTCTAACATTTAATTATTTCAGCTAACATCTAACATGTCTCTTGTCTTTTGACACCTAACTGGCCACAATGGGTTGGTATTGTTCCAATTTGGTAATAAAATTGTTACCACAATGACTATGGTGTTAACCATCATGACAGCATGAGTTTGGGTACCAAATCCTTGTCTGGCAAACTTGGATAGAACTTCTATTTATTCAAGGCCAGGTGAATACCAATTCCCCTAGAAGACTTCAATGCTCTTCTGAAGCTTAGTAAGATTATCTGTACTGACTCGTTTCAAGTAAAGTATCTTTGTAGTTGCCCAATATCATTCCGCTCTTCCAATAATATCTATTCCTAAGTCCTATACATTATTCCACTGTGACAGTAACCACCAGCCAAGAAAATCCTAAAAGAAATACTTGAAACAACAAGTTGATAAATGAAATAACCTGATCCTGAACTGAGAGGGGAATATCCTACTACCACACAGCCCAAATTATCTATCCCGCTTAACCCTCTTCAGGTTGGTTAACACATCTTTCTCCACTAGTAGATAGATTCTTATCATTCTCCTCACTCCTTCTCCTCACCGCTTGCCCTTTCACATGCCTAGGACCTATGGTTAGGGTCAGTATTGTTATGTCTTATAACAAATAGAGGCTCATATCTGTTTTGAACTGCCAGCCTCCACTCCGATATCACCGTTAATAAATGCTAGACTTTGACTACCTGGAACAATCAAGGAGAGGGTAGCACCTCGCAGCCCTTTTGGCTCCTTTCTATTCCCAGAACCTCTCTTTTCTGGCCAAACCTTTTAAAGTCAAAAGCCTATCAGGATGTTCTAACCATCTAGGCCATCTTGGCACACTTGCTCTGGAAGCAACTAGTGTGTCCATGTTTAGTATATTGGTTAAGCTCTCTTCCAAGTTTAGTTCATGTCGATAGGATTTCCTTATGTGCTATTGTATATTTACAAGTCAGTGGTTTTGCCTGTTTCCCTACTCTGATATTAGCAGGTTTGGTATACCTTTAGTTCTTTCTACCCAAATCCTGGTTCTTTTTCTCCAAATTTCCTGCGATCGACAACTGGGGTCCCTTGTACTCACTTGGTGGAGACTTCTAGTATGTGTAGATGAAATAGTTACTGCGTGCAGTACTATCGTCCAATGTTTGTAGAATTTCATGAAGAAAATCGAGTCCCTTAGTTTCGTCAGTGTATGGAGTTCCTTGACTGCCCCGTTGTTTCCCAACTCCTGGGGACTTTCCATATGTACCCAGTCTCATAGTTGAGCTTGAACCGAATAGCCTGGTTTATACTTGGAGTCAACTATCCTGTTCATGTACTTATCAATATAATGTTGGCTTATAACAAATCCTCACTATTAGCGAAGGAGTTGGTCTCACTCAGTTGTCCCTTCTGGTCATTCACAGGAATCTTCCAACGTTTAGAAGTTGTCACTGCCATCAATAGAAATGTCGTCACACTTTGCGCCTTCCTTCTTAATCTGGTAATACAATCCCAGGCACCAAGCATGAGCAGAATCCTGCAAGGGTTGAACCATCAAGTTCATGGCAACCAAATAAGTTAACTGGCAATCTGCAAAGTATTCAAACCTAATGTCTGCAAAGGGCAAGGACCTTGCAAGTTCCACACGCATGCTCTTGAATTATACTATAGTGGTGGGCTTTTGCATCTTCTTTTATGAAGATTTCACTAGTTGCCTGAAGGCCCCACCTGTACCCAATAGAACGCTTGCTGACTGCTGGCCTGGTATTTTCGGCAACCCTTTTATTCATTACTTCAATCCTCCATTCAGACTCTGCACAAAGCAGTTAGGTCATATAGTGAATTGTTCCCCTTACGGCTAATACTACCATCATGATCTGGGCCATGTGCATAACTTTCATCTCTTGTTATGCCAACTTCAGGTAGTTGATCGCCATCTCCGGCACTACCTGCATTTCCGTCTTATGTTGAATATAGTGTATCAGAATAATTAATCCATTTTTCTCCTTTGACTGGATTCCTGTCCTGTGGGAGTCCACCTCTTAATCTTACAGGACCTAGTGACTGGCCTAGTGGGTGGCTTCTGGTAAAGATATTGGGTTTGATATAGCAAGGTTTATCTTGGTAAATCTGCAGAGTTCTGTAGAAGTGTCCCATCATGGTGCAGGTCTCAGATACTTCTATGACCCAGAATATGCAATAGTAGGTTGCCCGCCTTGTTTTTGCTTCTTTAGTATACTACCAGTTCCTATAGGGACTTCTTACACCTTTATGTATAATAGTGTAACAATCCCAACTACATTTTCTTGAACCAGTAGCCCAACAGATTGTAACTACCGTGGCTATCTAACGTAGGGCTTGGTATTGTGGTATGACTAACTAGTGTACTGGGATAGGTGTAAGGACCCGGCATACACAAGCGATGGCAGCTCAAATCTATACCCGTACAGACAGCTGCGCAGCTGGCTAGTAGGAACTAGCAGCAAGTAAGTACTAGACCTGAGGAGACCCAATGTCCCAGGCTCCGACATGGACAAGAATGGCAGGCCAGGTACTTAGGTACTTCGCTATATCTGGGAATGATATCACAGTGCTTAGGGACCTCTGGAGGAGCGGTTACTCTGCTAGGCTGGCTAACTGAAGAATGGTTACAAGTGTGTACCAACGGTGGCGGAGCAGACCAGGTATCAGGGTAAGGTCATCTTATCCACCGGACAAGGTTACCCTACACTCAGGATCAGATTACCCGACAATGGAGGACGGGTTAACCTGTGTAAGGTCCTGAGTTACTCTACCCTGCAATGTGAAGTCTGGCCTAGAGTGCAGAAAAAATCACTAGAATGTTTATCATATGCAGCCACGCATACTACAGGAATTGGGGGTTCCGCGAGATGCGATTGGGCAAGCTACGCAGAGAGTAAGAAGCTATAGATTCGGGACATTGTTACCGTCATAATGGCCGGGCCACGCCTTGATGCCGGGATGTAGAGAGCAAACGGTCGAGGCATTGTGTGCAGTCCAGAAAAAAGGAATCTTTGTAGACCCACTTGCAATACCGTATGCATTGCGGCTGGCCAGTCAATAGTAATTAGTTCATGTGATATACCAGAGGGCACAGGGCAGAAGGTGGAGTACCTCCTTCAAGTTGTTCAGAGTAAAGCAGGCCAAAGGTGACAGGGTGAATGGTAGTTAACTGCAGGGGTGCCAAAGGTAGTCCCAGGTGGAGCCGGGGCAACGGCATGAGTTTTACACCTACCAAGCCTGGACGTGTCCCGAATGCCATACACTCTCTAAGGGAAATGAAGGGACACATAAAGCATGATTCCACTACAGAGAAGGTGGATCCGAGGTAGTGGTCATGGGTGGCACCCCTTGGATCGCTCGCAGAATACCGTATGCTGTAGAAGACAATGGAAGCCCAAGAATCATAAATACTAGATAGATAAATCACTTGGAGTAGCTTTCGGGGTCAAGTAGAGATCAATGCATATCGGAGAGGTGTTATAGATAGTCCAGTTCATCTGGTGTCCTAACGGTTAGCCACTGGCAGGGCAACGATACAAAGAGGTTTTTACTCCGAGAAGCGAAATAGATACATGCCGCAGAAACGATAACCCCAAAAGGTGAACACCACCTAGAGTATGTTGACACATGCAGGCCTGATAGGTGTGCTGGAGGACGTGTCTGAGTGTCCTTAACGGAGAAGGGTGTTCTCGGATGGTTGGAGTAAACTGATAGAGGAGTCTCTGGCATAAGATTAAACTACTTGTACATGTATGTGAGAACTCTTCTACTCCAACAATCAATCCTCTCAACTCAATTGCTATTACAACCACAGGGGCAGAAAGAAGGACACCAAATCTTTCGCCAAGCTTCCACCTTATTGGTCAACAGCTGTTGCTCGCTACTTTACTCCCACTTTTGAAGCCTTTTCAACAACGAATCAACTCCTATTATTTGTTTTCCATCACCCAGATCAACTGAGTCCCTCCACCATCACCTCTGATATTGTCTAGATGCAGGGGCTGAGGTAGGGGAGTCAAAAACCCTCTCGCCACCCCATTTCAACCAACCTGCCAGCACCTCCAACCTGCCTGACTAGATGACAGATAGATGGAAGAAGGCCCAGCCTCTCCTGTGCAGACAGTCATTCCCCCTACATCCTCCCCAGTCCCAGACACCTCTGAGGGGGAGAATCCACAAGCCCTTATAGCGGACAACATTGATCTCCTATTCCAAGGCCAAGAAGACATTGCCAAGTGCTACAAACAAATACAACTTGCCTTCTCCTCTATGGAGAAACAGATAATGGTTGTTCAGGAGAGACACATCAAGGATATAACTGAGCTGCAAGAACAGGTTGCCACTCTCACTACTCAATTTGTGCAACTTCAAAGGCAACTTCAACACCAAACAACCACCCCCACTCCCACTACCACCCCTCTACCAGTACCCCCAATACAACACATAGGGGCCCAGAAAGCTCCCAGCGGCTTGCCCATGAAATCCTCCAGACCACCACTGACCAAAATGCCTCCTACCCAATCTCTTACCCAATGCGACAGTATGATTGTCATTGTGAGAGATGGTACGGCCTTGCGTAACAACACTAACCACCTCCCTATCCATGATGCTGTGATCACAGCTATCAAGAAACAGCTGGCCTTCAACATCGAGTTCACCCCCAACCACTATGTGCTTCTGGTTAGCAAAGACAACACCACTGCCTCCTCTGTCCTCCAGAGCCATCGCCTTACAATTGAGGAAGCCATCACAGCCATCCTACTAGCTACCGGTGTGGAATGAGCTAGCATACAGGAGCTATGGCAGTGGGAACCTACACCTATACAGGTACCGAGGAGGTGAACTGGTAGGAACTGACAGGCAAGTAAGTGCGTGACCTACGGAGACCCATGGCCTGGGCTCCGTGATAAATAAAATTAGCTGGCGAGGTACTTAGGTACCTGGATACACCCAGGAGCAGTGTAAGCATACTTAGAGACCTCAGAAGGGGCTGTTACACAGCGAACTGGGGTAACTGGAAAAAGGTCAGAACCATCTCTCGGGAGACGGAATTGACAGGGTAACAGGGAAAAGTCATCTTGTCTGCCGGACAAGGTTACCCTACCTTTGAATACAAAGTCCCTCAGGGAGTTTGGGAGAAATGACGGGAATGTCGGTCATGCAAAGCCAATGAGAATACTTGAATCTGCAGTTCCGGGAGGTGCTATTGGGCGCACTACACTACTGTGAAAAAGCTGTAATTTGGAGAGATCATTTTTCTTATACCCCTCCAGCCCCACCTTGATGCCTGGACGTCATGGGCAAATGGTTGCGTGGTGGTGTGCAGTGTAGCAAAAATGGATCTTTCAAGACCTGCTTGCAACACCGTATATGTTACTGCCCTCCAGTCAACCCTAAGCTGTTCGCAGGATATAAGAGGGGGCATAGGGTGGCAGGTAGAGTATATCCTCCAAGGTGTTTGGAGTAAAATGGACCAAAGCTGACAGAGCTAACTGGTGTTAACAGTGGGGGTCCCAAAGTCAGTTCCCAGTGGTGTGGGGGCGACTGGGAGACTTTTACACCTACCAAGTCCCAATGTGTCCCCAACGCCATAGGCTGTTCAAGGGAAGTACAGAGATACTTAACGCATGATTCCGACCCCAGGTAAGGGGGATGCAAGGTAGTAGTCATGGGCGGCGCCTCTGGGATCACTCCCGGACCACCATATCTTGCAGAAGATAGTGGAAGCTCGAGAATCGTAAATAATACATAGACAAACCACTTAGGGTAGATTCCAGTGTCAGGTAGAGATCAGTGCATATGGGAAGGGTGTCATAGAGACTCCAGTTCATCAGTTATCTTGGCTGTTAGCCACTGGCCGTATGCCGATGCAAAGAGGTTGTCACTCCCGTGGGTAAAAGAGACATGCCCCACAAAAGCGATTACTGTATAAGGTGGATGCCAACTAGAGTGTGTCAACACGTGGACGTCCAAAGGTTATGCCTGGAGACATGTCAGACCACCCTTAGCGGAGAATGGTGTGCTCAAAAGGTTGGAGTAAACTGATGGGGGACTTTCTGGCATAAGATAAAACTACCAGAAAGTCTGTCCAAGATCCCTCTTACTACAACAATTAATCCTCTGGGGACCTTAATTGACTGAAGCGTCCTGCTTAACGATATTAAGTTTTACCCTTTACTTTACTCTTACATCTGTACGAACCTTTGGCAATAAGTTTGAAGTTGTTCAGTGCAGTCGCAACGTTGAGATCGATCTTCCTAGGCGTGCCCCCGTTACACAGCTGCGTCAGAAAACAGGAAGTCTGGTAAAAGGTCATCAACCACAGCCTTCCCACCACAGTTACCTTCCCCACAGACCAGGCACAGGGTGAGAGTTTCAACCCAGGCACTTACCTCCTATGTCCTCCTAGATCGCGCACCACTGAAGCCCCGTTCAAGGACAAAGCAGTTGCTACTATAGTCCTCACTATTGCCGGCAATGACTTTACAGAATTAACCCTCAGCAGAGGCCTCCCACCCTTTGGCTGGAAGTTTAAGGTATAAGGGTAACTTAACTTTGGTCCTGACACCCAATGCTCCAAGTGCTTGAAATTCAGTCACCACCCTATCCAATGTGCCAAAGCCCCCCACTATGCTATCTGTTCACAGCAACATCCTGCAGACCTCCATACCTGCGGCAGATCTGACTCCCCTACCATGGGCAAGGCATGCCTTCATACCACCGTCAAGTGCCTCAACCATTTTAACGATCACCTGGCTACCTCCAGGGAGTGTTCTACCTACCTACACAGACACCAGGCAGCAACTTAGAGGAGGGATGCCACTGCTTAGGTTTCATTACATGTATTTCCTTTAGTATTTGTTAGGCTTCACGCAGATAGGCGGATTTCATCTGTTGTTGTTTGCGCTTTGGCCATGGTGCCCACTTAACAGATAACACTATCATATAGCAGATGGGATTTTGGCCGCGCAGGGGAAAGCACTTTGATATTGTATGTAGTCCCGCTTCCTAGGCCTATGGCTCCACAACTGATATAATGACATACAGTAATAATATCAACAATAACAAGGAATCCTCGGAAGATAGGACTCCGTTGCCATTACAACCACAGCGAAAGAAAAAACCACACCAAATCTTTCGCCAAGCTTCCTCTTCATTGGTCAACCACCTATTCTCACCGCTTTACCCCATCCTTTTAAAGACTTTTTATCAACAAATCATCCCGTATTATTTGTTTCCCATCACCTTTCATCAACTGAGTCTCTGATCCCACCCTCTGACGGCTCCCAAGCCTAGAGGCAGAGGCAAGGGGGCTGTAAACCCTCTTGCAGCCCCCTTTGCACCTACCCAACCTCCACACCCAACCTCGCCTGATGATACCGCGATGGGTGAGAGCACTGCATCTCCCGTCCATACTGTGGAAACCAGCCAACCACCTGAACAACTCAAAATAAGGACCATGAGGGAACTTAACTACGTTGTTGATGACCAGGAAGAATATCTCAACACCCTTTCAGATAATTACAATGAAATGCACACCATCTTCACAGCTATGAAGGCCCACCTCCAGGTTGTCCAAGACCACCATATCAAGGACACTGAGGACCTGAAGGGTCTGGTTGCATCCCTCACCAGTCAAGTTGCGGAGCTTCAGTCCCAACTTCTACTCCAACAACCAAATACCCAGCACTAGTCCACCCTCCCCCCACCTCTTACAACCCAAACCTGGGCACAGAAATCGACCAGGGCACTGCCAGTCAAGCCCACTACCACTTCACCGTCCAAAACTCCTCCTGCCCCCCTTCTCACAAAATGCGACCGCACCATTGTTATTGCGAGAGATGGTACACCCTTACCTGACAACACCAACCACCTCACCATCCACGATGCTCTCAATACAGTAATCAAGAAACAGCTCATTTCAACTATCGAGTTCACACCAAACCATCATGTCCTCCTTGTCACCAAAGAGAACACTCCTGCCTCTACTGTACTCAAGAACCACCATTTTACAATTGAGGAAGCAATCAGAGCAACAATTCGTGCTGCAACTGGCCTCTTTAGGATGAGATCTGGCAAAAGGTCATCATACATGGCATCCCTACAACTGCACAGTTTCATACTGTCCAAGCGGAGATTCAGGCTTTCAATCCTGGCACCCACCTCCCCCGCCCTCCCAGATGGCTCACCATGGTTACTTAGCCCAAAGACAAAGCCACCTCCACTATGGTCCTTACCATTGCCGGCAAAGAACCCACCGCAAAAGCCCTCAGTGGAGGCCTCTCACGCTTTGGCAGAAAGTTTAACATGCAGCGCTGCCTTTCTTTTGGTCCTGACACTCAATGCTCTGGATGCTTGGAATTTGGTCACCACCCTACCCAATGCACCAAAACACCCCACTGTGCGATTTGTTCTCAGGAACATCCCACCTACCTCCACGCCTGTGGCAGATCTGGCTGCCCCATCAAAGGGAAGCCTTTCCTTCATACAACCATCAAATGCCTCAACTGTGGCAACGATCACCAGGCCACCTGCAAGGAGTGTCCCACTTACCTTCATGCACACCAGGCAGCAACTGAGAGGAGGAACCGGGCTGTTTAGGGTTATTACTTTTGTTTCCTGTATTGGTTAGGCTTCAGGTGGAGAGGAGGATTTCATTACTTGGCCTATGACGTGCCCACTGAAAAGCTGCTACAATCATAGCAAGAGATGGAATTTTGGACATGGTACCAGGTAGTACCTTTTGTATGTTAGTTGCCGCTTCATAGTCTGCACGGCTCCATAAGCGTAAGGATACATATTAATAATAATAATAATAATCCTCTCGAGACCTTAATTGAGTGAGGTGTGACGCTTCACGATATTAAGCTTTACCATTCACTTTACCCTTACGTCCACGTAGCCTTTAGCAATAGGTTCCAGGTTGTTCAGTGTAGTCACAACCTGGAGATCCATCTTCTGGGAGGTGCCCCCAGGACAGTTTATGATTAAGCGAGCTCCAGGCTTAACTCCGCTCCTGATCAATTCTTTATCGACCTTCGGCATCGACCTCGGATGAATACTAGTAACCTTGTCCAGCACAAGTAGCCCTGGGTGGAAAGCGGAATGGCCAGTACTGAACTTCGCACCCAAAGGGAATCCCACTCAGATTCAGACCTCAACCTTGACGAAAACACTACCACCACATTTTGTTCACTGGTTATCAGTGATGTTCGAGGTATTCAATGTAACATTCACTAGTTGTCTTTAGAGGCCACCCCTATTCAGCTACCCCCTGAACACATTGATTTTACGATTACAGACCCTCCGCTGCACCGCTCCCATTTTTCAGTGCTGCCACCCTGGTCCCCAACATGGCTCCGCAGCCACTGGGAGGTGTCCTCCTTACAGGTTCCCATGCCAGTTTGTCCAACCTTATATTCTCCACAAGGTGGCTTGGTCGATCGACAACAGGAAGTGGGAACTGAACAACTGGAATACCTAGCAGTAGCAGGTGTTCTGAAAACAGATCACTACAGCAGCAGCAGAATGGATGAAAGTGCAGCAGGAGGCATACTGGCATATGGCAAAGGTTAAGTAGTCATTAAAAACACGGATAGCAGTATTCGAAAAGGCCTTTGCGGGAGACTTTGTATTGATGCTGGGAATAGTGTCCCAATGATAGAGGCTACACCCCCACTTCCACCCATCCATACCAAACCGCGGGTTTTTCAGGATGGAATTGGCCCTGAGAGCCAGGGATGAACAATGGAGGGCGTACCCAATCCCAGTGGATATAGCAAGCTGGAAAGCCTCCAGGATAACGGATGCAGCTATACCGACTCCTAATCAAGAGCATCTGCAGGCTCTCTATCTGTCCACCCCTCAATCACCAGGAGTCTCGCGGGCTATCTCGCAATTGGACCAACTGATGGATGGCGTGTCAAGAATTGAACGTCAAACCCATAGGGTATGATGGCACCAGATACACCTGACCTGACGACTCGTCTGACCCCTGCTCCTGTGATCCCTCCCGCAATACCATCAGTTGCGACTCCCATGGCCCCCATAGCTGACCCAAGACCCACACCTCTACCAGTCTCGTTGCCTATCTCTGACCACTCTTCTACCATACCTTGCCCACCTGCAGCGTCGGTTACCACAGAGCTTAGGCCACTGCAGGCCGTGTAAATGGGATTTTTTAAACTGGTACGATGCCAGCAAGAGCATGCACCCATGATCCCATTTGGGGGTCCTCCAATCTACAGACCTGTGACACCTGCCCACTCAGTTTCTGGGGCACCAGTGATTCTCTCTGCCCTCTCAAAACCTATCCTTCTGTCTGGGCTCCCCAGTACCACAAGTGGGGAGTCGGACAGCCAAGATGGGTTGTGTTTGTCAGACTGGCAATAGGAAGAAACCCGCATGGGTGGCTTCGTTACCACCCAGATGGGTACAGGAAGGGACCACAGACTCCAGTGAAGCATAGAAAAAGGCAGGATGAAGGAGATGGATGACCAACATGCACATATTGTGTGGCATGTAGGCATGCAGGCCCACCAATGCAACCCCTGAGTTGTTTGCAGCTTTAGTCAGTTCTGTGGATAACTCAGGCTACGCATAACAGAACTCCCCAGAGTGGGCAATGCCACTTTCCACCACCAGTATCAGTACTCTCAGGGGCTAGCGCCAGAGAGGATGGGAATCAGGATGGCCAGGAGGAGGAAGAGTTTGATGGCTAGACAGACTATGAGAAACCCAAGGCGGAAATGTAGGGGGTAGTGGAGATGGAAATTTGCTACTGGGAGGAGGTATGGCGGGAGCGGAAGGAGGTCCAGGAGCCTTTTACCTAGACAGTTGGCATGATAATGATACTGATTTTCTCCCTAATCTAACGCGCTTCCTCGATGCCCAGTAGGATGATTGGGATAATGGGAAGAAATGACGGTGGGCCCACCAAGCAACGCAGCTATTGTGCCAACTTCGGAGGGAATCGACCTCCGGGGTATCCAGGGAACAGCGGCAGAAGAAGCTGGAAAAGGTGTCTTGCATTGGAGTGTTTAAGGGAAAGGTCACTAAACTGGCTTGCTTCTAGACACTAGTGGCGGTTAGGTTCGCGTATGTTCCTGCATGCAGGTTAACCGACATCGACAGGGCAAACCTTGTGATACCCCTCTTAGAAGACTCTGCCAAGGCATGGTACTTAGGGCTGTACTCCCAAATCAAGTAGTAGCCAGGATCTTTCAACCACAGCAACCAAGAATCCTACCATAAAATATTTTTACAACCAACACTTCCCCTTTCTCCTCCACAGAGATTCCTGTTTAATAAACTACTTTAAACCCTTTCTCCAATTATTAGCCCTTTATTCCCACTTTTATTGCCATCTTGGCACAACTTCCTGATTTTACCCCTATTTTTACCCCTGAATCCCACACCCTCAGCCAACAACTTCCTCAGTTTGAGAGCTCCTGC
>PYWC01000003.1:1102275-1124574 GCA_003182015.1 Tuber magnatum | reverse complement strand
TGCCATAGCGCGAGCTGCATGTACGTCGTTGAGCCATAATCAAATAGACATATGAGTAAAAAAAAAAAAAAAAAAAAAAATAAGCTTAATGATTTATAATAATAATAATAATAATAAGCAGTAGCCAGCAAAGGGTGCTGTGGTCCCTGTTAATAACCACAACCCATTGTGAATGTGGAAAGGATTCGGGAAACCGCATGAACAGAGCTGCAGCAGTGAGCAGGCAGAAGAAGACCAATCCCTTCTCCAGTGGTGAGACCTAGGGATATAGCCACAACACATTGATGAGTATCTGGACAAGCTAATTGACATATATGGATAAGCTTAGCAATAAGGACCCAGTACAGGTGCGAGAAAAGGTATGGCCCAGCGTTACCAAAGAGGTTCAGAATATGTCAACACTTAAGGAGCCACATCCAACCACCCTAAACAAGTACTTTGATCTTCTGCCAAAAGTGGGATACATGCTGTAAGAAAACAACTGGTTTGGTAACCGTGTTGTCTACCGTATCCAATGGTCTCAGCCGACCGACCGGCAGCACCTGTAACGACCCAGCATACATGAGCTATGGCAGACGGAACCTATACCCATACAGGTAGCCACGAGACGAACTGGGGGGAACCGGCAAGCAAGTAAGTGCTCGACCTACAGAGACCCGATGGCCTGGGCTCCAAGAATGAATGGAAGTGGCTGGTCAGGAACTTAGGTACCTGGATACACCCAGGAGCGGTGTCAGTGTACTTAGGGACGTCTGAAGGGGCAGTTGCTCAGCTAGGCTGGGTAAGCGGACTCTGGTCTCAAATGTCTGTCGTCGGCGACAGGATAGACAGGGTAACAGGGAAAGGTTATCTTGTCTACGGGACAAGGTTACCCTGCCCTGGGGCTTGGGTTACCCTGCCCAAAGCCCTGAGTTACCCTACCTTTCAATACGAAGTCCCACGGGGAGCACAGGAAAATTGGCGGGAATGTTTGTCATGCGAAGCCATCCATGATACTGGAATCTGGGGTTCCGGAGGATGCTATTGGGCGAGCTATGTAGCTGCGATAAAGCTGTAAATCGGAGACACTATTGCTATCATACACCTCCGGCCCCGCCTTGAGGCCCGGACATCATGGGCAAACGGTTGTTTAGTTGTGCACAGTCTAGCGAAGAGGAATCTTTGCACATAAGCTTGGAACAACGTATATGTCGCTGCCGTCCGGTCGACCCTAGGGTGTTCGCACAATATACAAGGGGGCACTGGGTGGAAGGTGGAGTACCTCCTCCAAGTTGTCAGGAGTAAAAAGGACCAAAACTGGCGGGGTTGACGGGTGTTAACCGTGGGGGTCCCAAAGGTAGTCCCAGGTGGTGCTGCGGTGACTGGGAGAGTTTTGCACCTACCAAGCCAGAAAGTCTCCCCAACGGTATAGGCTCTGAAAGGGAAGTGCAGAGACACTAAAAGCATGATTCCTATCACAGGTAAGGTAGATCCGAGGTAGTGGTCATGGGTAGCGCCCATTGGATCACTGCTGGACTACCGTGTCCTGCGGAAGACACTGGAAGCCTGAGACCCATAAATGTTCAATAGATAAACCGCTCACGGTAGCTTCTGGAGTCCAGTAGGAATGAAGGCATATGGGAAGGGTGTTATGGATAGTCCAGTTCATGAGGTACCTTGACTGTTAGCCACTGGCAAGACACAGATGCGCAGAGGTTTTCACTCCAGCAGGCAAAATAGAGATGCACCGCAGAAACGATAACCGTATAAGGGGAACGCCGACTAGAGTGTGTCCACACATGCATGCCGGAAGGGTGTGCCCGGAGACATGTCAGACCACCCTTAGCGGAGAAGGGTGTGCTTGAAAGGTTGGAGTGAACTGATGCGCGAGTTTCTGGCATAAGATAAAACAACCTGAAAGTCTCTGGCAGAACTCTCCTACGCCAACAATCAATCGTCACGAGACCTTAATTGAGTGAAGCATCAGGCTTAACAATATTAAGTTTTACCGTTTACTTTAGTCTTACATTGGTGTAAACTTTTGGCGATAAGTTTGAAGTTGTTCGGTGCGGTCGCGACCTTTTGATATCTATTCCTAGGGGTGCCCCTGTTACAAGACGATATGTCATCACCTTGGGGAAGGTTTAAAAGCAATGAAAAAGGTTGGCACAGCAGGAACCAGAGGCCTGCCAAACCTATTAATCACAGCATGGGGAAGCAGGCAAAGCTAGCAATATCTGCTCATATTATAGCACATAAGAAAACCACATGGTCTTTGACAGAACATTGGTGAAAATGGAACCAGTATACCAAGTGTCGACAGATGTGACACTTCTGGAGCGTGTGTACCGTGGCGTCACCAGTCGCTAGTACATGCAAACAGTTTCTGGGGTTGAAACGGTTGGCCCTGGTAAGTGTGCCCGCTGGGACGGACTAGTGGCTCAAGCGCATGGAAGTGCCATCCTTGGCTTTCTCGTCAAACACACTTGAAGTCCGACAAGCGTCACCTCTGAATGTGGAGGTTGATACCAACAGCTTAAAATAGGCAAGAAACCGTTCTGCTTAAGGTAGTAGCTTACGGACCTGCACCTATAGACTGTAACGGGGGCACCCCGCGGAATATGGATCCCCAGGTTGCGACCGCACCGAACAACTTCAAACTTATCGCCAAAAGTTCACATTGTTGCAAGAGTAAACTAAACGGTAAAACTTAACATCTTTAAGCCTGATGCTTCCCACAATTAAGGTCTGGAGAGGATTGATTGTTGCAGTAGGAGAGTTGTCGCATAGACTTTCCAGTAGATTTATCCTATGCTAAAAACTCCCCTATCAGTTTATTCCAACTATTTGAGCACACCCTTCTCCACTAAAGGTGGTCTGACATGTCTCCTGGCACAGCCTTCAAGTGTCCATGTGTCGACACACCCTAGTCGGCAATCCCCTTACACAGTTATTGTTTCTGTGCCGCATCTCCATTTTGTCCGCCGCAGTGAAAAGCTCTTTGTATTGGCATCTTGCTAGTGGCTAACAGTCGAGACTGCTGATGAACTGGACTATATATGACACCCTTCCTATATGCATCGATTTCTACATGATCCTGGAAGCTACAGTCCGCAGTTTACCTGTCCACTATTTACAAGTCTCGGGCTTCCACTGTCTTTCACAGGATACGGTGGTCCGGGAGTAACGCAAGGGGTGCTACCCATGACCACTACCTTAGATCCCTCTTACCGGTGGTAGCAATCATGCTTTCAGTGTCTCTGCACTTCTCTTTTAGAGCCTATAGCGTTGCAGACACTTTCAGGCTTGGTAGGTGTAAAACTCTCGCATTGCCCTGGCACCACCCATGACTACCTTCAGGACCCTCATGGTTAACACCCAGCAACTCCACAGGTTTTGGTCTGTTTTACTGCGAATAGCTTGGAGGAGGGACTCTACCTTCCAGCCTATACCTCTTGTTTATCCTGCGGACAGGTGACAGTCGACTGGACGGCAGTGATGCACCTGGTGTTGCTGACGGGTCTCCAAAGATCCTGCTTTCCTAGACTGGACAAAACTACGCAACCGTTTGCCCATGCCATCCGGGCCTCAAGGCAGGGCCGGAGGGGTATGATAGGAATAATGTCTCCAAGTTACACCTTCTTCGGAGATGTGTGGCTCGCCCAATAGCATCTCCGGGAACCTCAGATTCCAGTATTATGCATGGCTTTGGGTAATAAACATTCCGGTCACTTTTCCTGAACTCCGCAAGGGACTTCGTATTGCAAGGTAGGGTAACCGAGGACTTTAGACAGGGTAACCCAAGCCCCCTGGCAGGGTAACCTGATCCTGCGGGTAGGTTAACCTTGCCTAGTAGACCAGATGACTTTTACCTGTTACCCTGTGTATTCCGTCGCCAGAGATAGACGCTTCTAACCTTTCTCCAGTTACCCAACCTAGCTGAGTAACAGGCCCCTTCAGAGGTCCCTAAGTATGCAGACACTGCCCCTGGGTATATTCTAGTACCTAGGTACCTGGCCAGCTAATTCTTTTCATCTAGGAGCTAGGGCCATTGGGTCTCCATAGGTCAAGTACCCACTTGCCTGCCAGTTCCTACCAGTTCCCTTCCTGGCTACCTGAATGGGTGTAGGTTCCGACTGCCATAGCCCATGTATCTTGGGTCATTACACGAGCATTGGAACGTTGAACACTTTGCCCTCGGACGTCTCTTGAATCGTAGACAAGTTTAGTGGTCTTTGCTCCTTCTACCATTTGATTATGACACCAACACCCGGCCAGGAAATTGCCATGTAGAAGTCGATTTTTTGGGTCTGACCCAAGTGACAACAGAAGAAGAGGAAGAGTAGTGAAGCCAATCCCAGATGCAGGTAGTGTTTAAGCCCCATACTATGGGTTTCTTGATAAATATCACGCTCCTCATAGGAGCATCTCACATGGAAGACCTTTCATAAGAGGCATATGATGCGGACCCTACTCGAAAGTAGATCCTGGCTACCTTCGTTCAACGAGACCACCACTCCTGTCTCATTTCGCTAGCGGAGTGGCAGAGAGATAGAAACTGATAACTCTTTAGTACCACCCATATGTCTCTCCTATAAACTATTGTAGTCGTATCTGATATGTGAACCATATGACTCTCCTGCTTGAGGGATATCACACAAAGGCTAAAACCCATAAATCAGGATCCTGTCACTTCTACAGGGCAGGCATACATCAGGATATCTACCGCTTTATGACGAACTGCCATATTTGCAAGTAACTGCCAACGGCCTGTTATATCCCCTTTGGTACACTACGCTCGCTTCTATTTCCTGACCAGCTTTGGCAACAGGTGTCTATAGACTTCATTACTTGTCTTACCTTGGAGTCAGGGACAGGGTGCCCTTCTCGTCGGAGTGGATAGGCTGATCAAGGTGTACCTCTTGATTTCCTGCTGTACCACTATTGATGCCCCAACGTTGACCACATCATACCTCCAACTTCTTTTCAAACACCATAGTCTCTGGACTACGATCACCTCAGACTGCAGCACCAAGTTTCCCTCCAAGTTCTAGAAGACACTATCTGATGACATGAAGGTATTGTAAAAGGTTTCAACGGCGTTTTACTCCCGGACCAATAGCAAGACTAATGAAGTAATGGCCATCATAGAATAAACCCTGAGCACCTATGTCAGTTACTAGGGAGACAACCTGCTACTATGGCTATCTTTGGCCAGGTTCGCTATGAAACACCATGGCTTCAAAACCACTGTACTGTTCCTATTCATTGCCAACCATGGGTGTTACCACTGTATGGACTTCTTGTACGCCTCTATGGAGCTGTTGCAGGAGCCCGAGGGTGAGGAAATTCTTGTAACTCATGAGAGACATACACGCTACTATCCATTCAGAGGCTGCGTATGCTGAAGACTGTCAAACAATGTATACCAATCAGAGCCGCCTGCCAGCTCTATCGTCTGAGTTTCTGACTTGGTATGGATTAATGCTGAGAGCATCTGGACCCATTAACCCTCACAGAAACTAGACAACCAATGTTTCAGCCCCTATTCTGTGACCATCCAGATTGGTGGACATGCATGCCCCCTTAACCTCCCTGCTCTCTTGAGAGTATACGACATCATCGACATTTCACTCCTAGAACTTGCCAACCCCAATATCTCCCAGGCCCAGTCATACCACCCTACTACAGGTAGAAGTCAACACAGAGGATGAATACCAGTTGGAAGTGATAGAGGATAGTAGGATCATTTAGGGGCTTCTGCAATATGTGGTACGATACAGAGGTGAGGAGAAAACTACCTAGAAATGAGTGCGGGCAGTGAATAGATAACGAGTCAGAGATAAGTTCTACTAGGACTATGCGAATAAGCCCTAACCACCTCCAGAATCGTTACAATGTACCTCTGGGCACTTCAGCACATGAGAGGCGCGCTAGTATCAGGGCCACCTGGCCGGGGTATAGTGGTATTGGGATTTTCATTGCATATAGCAGAACAGGAGATTGGATGGTTGCCTAGTGATGGTAGCGGTTGCTTAGCCAAGATTCCGCATAACAGAATATCATGGAAATGGATAGAAGACTGTGGATCTGCATGAGCGAACAGTTAGGAGAATTGGGATTTATCAGCACAGAACTTATCTTTATTATATATAGGGGTGTGCATCTTCGTGATTTTCATTGCTTATGCAAACTCATATTGTGATGCCTGCCCTGGTAGATCGCAATTACAATCTTGTTTCTTCTTGGTATTACTGTAAGCCCTGACCATTGACACTAACTCCCACAATACGGTCCCTGAGCCTCCCAAGTCTCGATACAAACACGTTTTCTTTCTACATCTATACCTATCACTTGTCTTACCTACTATGGTGTGACTTAGAGTATTTGTCCTTGATCTGACACAGACCTTGGCTCTTACAGGATGGCAGCAAGAAAGCCTCCATCCCCAGTCCTTAAATGTTTGATGGTACTATAGACAAGTACTGCCCCTTTGCCACAGAACATCATGTGAACCTCTATGGGGACTACTATCGGTTCGGCTGTGAAGTTTGCCAATTGGCATACGCCATAGGTCTCCTAACCAGGCTCATATTCCTACTAGCACAACTGAATATCACAGCATAAGGCATCAACAACATAGCTACACAACCCTCATTAACTGAACTCTAGCAAGTATTTCTGGATCACAATCCACTTGCAATAGCTAAATGGTGGCTACGGGATCAGGCCTAGAACGATTGAATATTCATGGACTACCTACCAGATTTCCAGTGCCTGGCAGGTAGCACCCACAGGGAAGACTTAACCCAGTGATGGGCACCATACCAACAACTCCAGGCGGAACTAAAAGAGAACCCACTGACCTGGGCTGACCCTCCAGAAACACTGACAGTCTATGCCAACATGTTAAAGAGGTTGAACAACAATATCCGCACCCATCCAGCAGATAAAAATGGTTTCTCCCCTACCAGGTCCACCCCGGCTGCCATCGAAACCCGATCAACCACCCCTTTCTCCACTGCCACTATTGTAATAAGTACCACTTCCAGCTCTATGAACCTGTCCTGAGGGCGACAGACTTTGCCAGATGCCTAGCAAGATGATGGAATGAGAAGAGCCCTCGGTGTCAATTGTGGAGGGCATGGCTGTCTGGTGAGACCGTGTCCAAAAAAATGACCTTGTTGCTTGTAGGATGTCAGTACCCTTCTTGGTCCCTCTCATGGTCCTTGATGGCACCTACCCTGAGTCTGAGCAGTTGGAAAACTAGTTATCCCATGTGCATAATAAAGCACTGACAGGGGACATGTTAAGTCTTTTCCTGGTTCACCTATATCTAGTTTGTCTGGGGATCAAATAAGAACTGAAATTGAAGATATCACATTGGTGATTACCCATCATGTTATAGACAACCAAAATGTAATCTGTTCACATGCCCTTATTGACCACAGAGCAGTGGGATATGTATCCATATCTAGGGACCTTGCTTGCCGACATCACCTCTCCTTCTTCAAGCTAAAGGTAAGCATCCTGCTGGCTGTAATCGATGGAAGACTAATCAGCTCTAGTGCAATAACCCAGCAAACCCAGATAGAATTTCAGAACAATAACCACCTAGAAGTTATGCCAACCCTCATCAGCAGACAAGTCAGATACCTAGTTACTCTTGGTATCTCTTAGTTAAAACAACATGACATGACAATCAGGTTTCTAAGCAATATACTCAGCTTTGAATCCAACCATTGTCTCTGCAACCACACACCAGATATAAGCAGTGTTCAGAGAATGGAGGAAGTTATCCCCCATGTGCCCAAACTGTCAGCCATTCAGCGGGCAATGGGCCAGAAAGTACTTGAAGAATAAGAGGTTAGAAAGATTATCCTACCTGAATACCATGGCTTCATGCCTCAGTTCCTCGAGTAACAACAGAACCAGTAACCACTACACAAACCAAGTGGCCCTGCTATCCCTTAACAACCTAGATTAAAGCCCCATTTTGGCCTATTATACAACCTGTCTCCCCCAGGGCTGGAGGTACTGAGACGTTAGCTTGACAAGAATGTAGAGAAGAACTTCATCTGCCGCTCTGCCTCCTATGTGGCTTTCCCTATCCTGTCTATCAGGCAGCAGGATCGATTGTTGCAGTTATAGATAAACTATCGAGCACTTAATGTGGTGACCATCAAGGAGAGTGGCCCCTTGCCCCTTCTGCTGGAAACCTTTATGTAAATCTCGTAGTTCAGGATACTCCGCAAGCTGGACATTCATGAAGACTGCAGGTTGGTATGCATTAGGAATGGAGAAGAATAGAAAACCACTTGCAGGACCAGATATCATTTATACATGTCCAAGGTTATCCCGTTTGGACTCGCCAATACCACTGCCACCCTGCCAGCAGAGATTAATAAGGCCCTATGCATAGGCCTAGACCACCTCTGTACTACATACCTCAATGGAATACTCACTGGTAGTCAGCCTGCAGACGAGCTTGTTACCCATGATTGTCAGGTTCTGAAAGCAGTGGCAGACAGATTTTTAGAAGTCTAGCACCAAGTGCACAAATTAGATGTGGATCGAGTCGGGTACCAAGACTTCCTCGCTGCTACCCACCTGATCTACCTGAACAATACCAAGGTGGAAACTATTATTACCCGTCCTATATTAGAATACGTATAGGACGTGAGCACTTTCTTAAAATTTGGCAACTTCTATAGTTATTTTATATGCACCTATTCTGATCTCGCCTGACCTCCTATAGCTCTTACCAAGAAGCATCAGCCATTTATCAGGACCTCCAAACACCATCATACTTTTAAGAAGCTCAAAACCACTATCGCTAGTGCCACTGTCCTAGCCCATTTTGACTTCTTCAATGAACAGGTCCTCATTACGGATGCTTCTGACTTGATATCTATGGGTTTTATGATCCAATGTGACAAGAAAGGAGTACTCCACCTACCTGCTCTCTGATCTTGAAAGCATACCCCAGCTGCGTACAATTACAGTATCTATGGCAAGCAGCGCATAGCGCTAGCCCTGGCTTTCAAGGGGTAGGGATCTTATCTTGTTGGCCATCGAGTCACATTCCTGACCAATCTTTCTAACCTGAAACACTTCTCTACCAAAGACCTCTGGAACCATAGGCAAGCCAGGGGGTTAGAATTCTAGACGCATTTTGACTAGGATATTGGATACCAGTGTGGCAAGCGCAATAGAAAAGTGCATGAATTAACTTGACTGCAAGAGCCAACTGAGCAACAAGAAGCAAAGTGAAAGGAACACCAAATCCAGACAATGTTGAAGCCCCACCCTACAGGTTTGTTTATGTATATTACACTCTCCATGTCAGTATCCCCTATGGAAGATCTTTGGCAAGAAGCCTACAGTGGTGACCTGACTTCCACACAGATCTGCAAGGCTCTGGCCCAAGGTAACTGCCACTCCTGTCTCATGACTCCAGGCGAGTACCAATGAGATAGGAACAGGTCAGTATTCTGCAACCAGCCATCCATCCACCTCAATGGCATAATACACTGACAGCTAATTCATGAAGCTTATAACTCTTCCACTGCAGAACATGCCAGGTGGGCCAAAATGCATGAGTTAATGCTCCACCAGTTCTACTGGCTGGGCATGGATCAGAATATTGAGCTGTTCATAAAAAATTGCCATATTTACCAGAGTTGTCACACCTCCTATCATGCCCTCTGAGCTATAGTGCACCTCCGTCTAGTACCTGACAAGGCCTGAGAGCATGTATATATAGACTTCATCACTAGTTTCCCATAGGGTCCGGATCAGAATACTATCTTGGTCACGGTAGGTAGACTACTCAGGATGTGTCACCTGATCCTCCGATGGACTGCTATCGATGGCTGGACATTGGCAGAGCTGTAACTCAATTATGTATGAAAACAGCATGTTTCTCCCTGCCCCTATTCCCTCTGACCATGGTACCTAATTCACCTCCGAGTTCCTGGAAATGGAATTTGATCATCTCTTGCAGATGCTTCAGAAGCTTTGGACCGCAGTTAACCACCAGACTGGGGCCAGGGTATGGGCATACATGCTATTATGGAACAATACCTGCAGCCCTATGTCAACCACCACAAGGGTGACTGGTCCCTTAGGCTCCTTGTAGCTGAGCTTGCTACTGGCACCTGTGCATCTGGGTCTACTGGGCTATTCCTGTTCTTTGCTAACCTGGGCTGTAGCCACAATAGTGACTTTCTGGGGACACCTGTCACATCTGAAGGAGGACCCGAGGTGGCGGGATTTACCCAGCACATGGGTGCAATGGACGATCGCCTCCATTCTGAGATTGCTTATAGACACGATCGTCAGCCAGAATATAGCGAAAAGGGATGGCTGCCAGCCCTCCCCTTCTTAGTTCGACATGTGGTATGGTATAATGTGAACAATATTCAGACCCATCGATACTTCCAGAAACCCAATAAGAAGTGCCTTGCTCCCTACCCAGTGACCACTCAGATTAGAGCTCACTACAACAGCCTGGACCATCCTGGCTCCATGAGGATATACAATATCTCCCCCAAGTTTCTTCCAGACCTTGCTGACCACAATCTCTTTATATAATAGATTGAACCACTGTGACAAGCAGTAGAAGTCAATGGGGAGGAGGAATGCCAAGTAGAATCAATGGAAGAGATTAGAAATCTGAGGGGATGCTTGTGATACCTGGTTGGATACAGAGGATATGGAGAGTCTACCTAGCAATCGGTGACGATGGTAAAGGGTCTGCACAGGATGGGCAAGTTCTAGCATGGGTACCAGAACAAGCTAGGTCCACTTTCAAAATGATGACCAGCCATCATGGTGGACAACACCTTCAATGACTGAAACTGGTGTCATAGACTAGTGACTAGGGTACAGCTGTCTTGCCCTTTTGGGAACAATCTGTTGCCGTTACAACCGCGGTGAAAGAAAAAACCAGGCCAAATCTTTCACCGAGCTTCCAACTTATTGGTCAACAACCTTTTCTCACTGCTTCACCTCCTTTTTTTAAGGACTTTTCAACCACAAATCCTCTCCTATTATTTGTTTTCCATTACCCTTATCAACTGAGTCCCTCAACCATCAGCTCTGATGTCTTCTAGGTGCAGGGGCAGGGATAGGGGAGGCAACAACCCGCTTGCCACCCCATTCCAAGCACCCCGCCAGCACTTCCAGCCTGCCTAACCAGATGACACACAGATGGGAGAAGGCCCAGCCTCTCCTGTACCAACAGTCATTCCCCCCACTTCCTCTCCAGTTCCAGACACCACTGAGGACGTGAATCCACAAGCCCTTATGGAGGAGAACATTGATCTCCTCTTCCAAGGCCAAGAAAACATCCCCACATCCCACAATCAGATACAACTTACCCTCTCCGCTATGGCGAAACACATAATGGTTGTTCAGGAACAACACATCAAGGATGTAACTGAGCTCCAAGAACAGGTTGCTACTCTCACTACATAAGTTGCGCAACTTCAAACCCAACTTCAACACCCAACAACCACCCCCGCTCCCACTACCACCCCCCTACCACCACCCCCAAGACAATACACATGGGCTCCGAGAGCTGCCATGAGCTTGCCCATCAAACCCTCCCTAACTCCACCAAGGAAAATATCTCCTACCCCACCTCTTACCAAACGCGACTCCACCATTGTCATTAAGGGAGATCATACGGCCTTGCCTAACAACAACAACCACCTTGCTATCCCCGCTGCTGTGAACACATGTATCAAAAAAAGGTTGGTTTTTATCATTGAGTTCACGCCCAACCACCAGGTCCTGCTGAATACCAAAGACAACACCACTAACTCCTCTCTCCTCCAGAGCCATCGCTTTACAATTGAGGAGGCCACCGGAGCTACCATACGAGCTGCCCGTGGCCTCAGGAAGGATGAAGTCTGGCAAAAGGTCACCATCCGCAGTATCCCAACAACAGTTACCTTTCCCACTGTCCAGGCAGAGGTTGAGACTTTCAACCCTGGCACTCACCTCCCACGCCCTTCTAGATGGCTCACCACTAAAGCCCAATACAAGGACAAAGCAACTTCCACTATGGTCCTGACCATTGCTGGCAAAGACTGTACAGAAAAAGCCCTGGGCAGAGGCCTCTCACTCTTTGGCAGGAAGTTTACGGTACTGCGGTACCTTAACTTTGGTCCTGACACCCAATGCTCCAAGTGCTTGGAATTTGGTTACCACCCAGCCCAATGCGCCAAAACCCCCCACTATGCTATTTGTTCACAGCAACACCCAGCATACCTCCATAGCGGAGGCACATCTGACCACCCTACCAAGGGCAAGGGATGCCTTCATACTGCTATCGAGTGCCTCAACTGTATTAACGATCACCTGGCTACCGTCAAGGAGTGTCCCACCTACCTACACGCACACCAGACAGCAACCGAGAGGCGCAATAGGACTACTTAGGTTTCCTTACATATATTTTCTTTAGTATTTGTTAGGCTTTAGGTAGAGAAGAGGATTTTATTTGTTGTTGTTTACACTTTGGCCCTGGTGCCTACTTAACAGATGACACTATTATGAAGGAGATGCGATTTTGGACAGGTACGGTGTAGTACCTTGATATTGTATGTAGTGCCACTTGATAGCCTTAGAGCTCCATATGCGAGATAATGAGATACCATAATAATAATAATGCCCTTTTGGTTTCAATATTGGCCAGCATGGATTTTTACCAATTCCTTGGAATGGGGAGGGTTTCTTAGTCAAGGTTCCATTACACGGAACCTCTGGGAAACTGATGGATGATTGCTGCTATGCATGCGGAACTGGTTGGGGCTATTGGAATTTGTTGGTAGGGGATTTGCCTTTGTTATATAAAGTGGTGTGCAATTTGGGGATTTGCTCTCCTTTTCAAACCAGGCAATTTCAACCCTACACATATACTTAAAAATTGTATCTTTGTTTCTTCTTCACACCCCTGGAACCCATATATCCTGCTGGTGAATCCGGGAACTCCCCCTCTTATTCCTCTCCACCTTGACAGAAATACAACTTATTTGTACACCTGCCGCTGTCTCTCCTCCAATCCACCATGATGTACCCTGAACTATCTGTCCATGACCCCACATGGACCCCACCCATTATGTTATTGCGATCACAAGCGCTATAACCAATATTCCTTATCCTTTGGATTGGATACTGTAGACATCTACTAAAACTATGGCTTGAAATGTGTCATCTCCCACATGTTCAGAGTCTAGCCCCATGCTCACATCTGGGTTTGAGACTGACTGCACTTGGGTTCAAAGTTCAGTGCTTATCAGTGTACCTTCAACTTTGTACTCCTTCTTCCCAGTATGACTACCAGAATTTATACCAGGGTAATGACCAAGGCTAAAAACAAGCAGTTGGGACTAGAGTTGATTGAGTGGATTGCTGTAGGATAAAGTGCAATGGAGTTACCCTGAGGAAGATGGATCCAAAGATTGTGACAGTATGCAACATCAAACTTGCTGCTAAAAGTTTATATACAATTGCAAGAGTACAGTAAATGGTAAAAGCTAAAATCATTAAACCAAATACTTCATATCATTAAGATCTTGTGAGTCTGTTGCATGTATTGGAGTAGAATGGTTCTCGTGCAGATTTAAGTAGTCAGATTTTATGCCAGAAACTCCTCTGTCAATTTACTACAACTCTTTAAGCCCCAGCTTCCGCGCCATGGGTCCTTCAGTACTTCTTTTACAACCTTCAGGACCTGTCACTATTTACACAGTCTTGGCAATAACCCTCTCATATAGCTCCATTTCTTCAAAGTATCTCAATCACTGCCACTCCTCTCTGAAACCATCTGGTATTGGTACATTACTACTAGTTGACTGTCCAGTTAGCAGTTGGAGCTGACTGTTTACAAATATCTTCCCTCATATACCATATCTATGGAAGTCACAGCCAGCTTCTTTAGTATACCTGTTTTATCAACTTCTACTAATCCAAGCGCCTACCAAGTCTTCCATGTTCCTGTGTCCAGCATGATGATCCAATTCACACTACCTATGACTACCAGAACCAACACCACTTTGGTTACAATAGGAGTCACCCTTCAAGTATCCTTAAACTTTACTTATAGGGAACCATAGAGGAGACATGCATAGTCTTGATATGTGCCAAACTCTGCTATTGTTCACAGTACCTCCTATGACTACCCCACAAAGCCCCCTGATTTGCTTTCACTATCTCCACCAAATGTAGTCAGATTTACAGAACACAAGTTGGTAAAAGTAACTCAGCTCCTTGGATATACCCCTTATATATCCGGTAAATACAGTAAGGTTACAAGTCCAGCCAGCGCATATACAGTGTTATGAGAGTATCTCTTAATTTTATCTGTTGCTACTCTGCACATGACCATATAACCATCTCTCCATGGCATATAGGACTCAACACTTGTCTGAAGAGATATGGTAGGAATAGTGCCTCCAAGGTAGACCCTTTTCAAAGGATTCTAGGTCAACTAATAGCAGCCCAGAGAATCCCAGATTGCTGGACCACATCTGGTTTTGTGGGAGCAACATGGCTGGTATTGTTTCCTAAGTTCCCTACTCGCTTTGAAGTACAAGATAGTCTAACACACAGTCTGGGACAGGATAACCCAAGTTCCATGGTACGGTTACTAGACCCTCTGGCCAGGCTAGTGATAACTGTACATAAAAGTAACTTTACCTTGGTACTCAGCCGACTCCCTGTATACAGTTGGTGACTTGTACCATTTGTTTAGTTAACTGGCCCAGCCAGGTAACTTCCCTTCTGAAGATCTTTAAGTATACTAACTACGATCTTTTCCATACTCCATCCATGTACTTAACTGTCCACTACAGTACCTCTACTATTCAGTACCAGTACATCAAGTTGTTATTCATCCAACCATTCCTACCAGTTGACTGCTTAGTCATTTGTATTTTTGCAGGCTTAGGTTGCCATAACTCATGTGGTTGGTAATTACATATGGTAAGGATGTACAAAATACGTTCCCTGGGCCCATACAATAGTGGGGCCACGATGGACAAAACTGGCCACAGCTTGTCCCATAACGAATACTATGCGCATGAAATCACCTAATGTTATATGACGTATTGAAAAGTCCAAAACTGCATAATATATTTAGCGGTCCTATAAGTTAGCACCTTGCTATAGCTCACATATTTTACTACTTTATCAAGTGTAAAAGAGTGAATAAATCAACAATCATTACGTCAATGATAGTTATCCTTTCTATAGAGTTATCTTGTATAACTAGTATGTACAAAATAGAATAAAATTTACTATATATTCATTTTTGACATTACTATTGAAACCATTGACTATTATAGACAATATATATATTGTCAACAAGAATGGCCCAAATACTGCTTGATTGTAATTGCCATTAATACACATATAATAGGTAGAGTGTACTTTATTTTTCTTCTTCAAGTAATTTGTCAGATATCTCAACTATATAAGGCAAGCTATTAGATTTACCAATGCTCCTTTCTTTAACCGTATTCTAAAAGCAATCAATTCTCCGCATTCAATTATATCTCTATGATTAGGTACCTAATCACCGTCTAAAATATATCAAAAGAAAGCCCACTAGGAGGCACAAATAGCTACTGCATGTGAGGCACTTTGATTAACCCCAGGACTTTCAATTTACAAAGCAAGTCACCAATTTGGTATTTCAAACACCACTCTAAATAACCAATATATAGGACGAACGAGACCAATAACTCAATCATATCCAACGCTACAACTACTCAGTAATGAAGAAGAGGATACATTGGTCAAGTGGATTGAGAAAGGGGATGATTATAGTCTTCCTTCACACTACCCTCATATTTTTAGAATAGCATAAGGAATTATGAATAACCAAGAGGGAAGGGACAAAGTGGGAGAGACCTGGTTAGAGAGATTCTTGCTATGCCATCTAACCATGCAATCTAAGGGTGAAAAGGTGCTTGACAAACAATGGCTACTAGCTACAGATGTTCAATCCTTTGAGTACTATCTTAATAGGCTCTACAATTCTTGGTGTAAATTTCGTATCACTGAGGAGGATATTCGTAATTCTGATAAGAAGAGAATTGCTCTAAGACTTTCTACTAGTAGCCAGGTGGTCTGTCAGATATTGAGAAGGAATCCAGAAATTATTCAGGATCGTGATTGTAGTGGGATAATGGATATTAAAGTAATTTCAGGAACAGAAGTTGTCTTAATACCACCTATTATCTTTCCTGCAAGATCATACCTTATGAGACACTATGGTAATATTGAGTTTGATGAAAAGCAAGTTGTCTTCCTCTCTGATTTACCAACAGGATATACTAATTACCAAACCATGTATGAATAGTTGATTCAAATATTTGAATCAAGAACAAGACTATAAAAAGAAATAAGCTAATATCGAATGTTAGTTCATGATGGTTACAATTCATATTGCAAGAACTTTCAGTTTATTCAATTTGCAATGACCAAGAACATTCACCTGCTCTCCGTCTATTCATACTCTACTCATATACTTCAACCCCTTGATGTTGGATTGTTGTCTCAGCTCAATACATATTACAAACAACCAGTAGATAAGAGGATATGAGCTGTAAGACTATATTCACAGCTGCCCAAAAGGCTAGACTCAAGACCTTGATGGAGAGGAATACACTCTCAGTATGAAGAGCCACTCATCCTATCTCCTTCAATCAGCATGGTATCTTGAGTGATCCAAATCTGCAACTGAAGATCATGAAACCACCAGCTTTGGGAACTTACCAACCAAGTCTTAGAGTACTTCTTGCAAGAACAGAGTGCTCCACTAATATTGATAAGTTAGTTAAAACGCTCCTAAACGTCCAGGAAACCAAATGTACTGTTTAAACAAGGACATATTTTGATGAACTCCTTTTACTTTTTCAGGAGACTGAAGTGGAACTTAGTATCAACAAGCAGCCACTATGCCACCATCAAGCTTCAATCAAAAGTACCAAGTACCATCATGGTTAACTTTACAGAGGCCTCATTGTAGAATCAAAGCCACTTGTTCATCTCTAGGGCAAGCATAAAATGGTTGATACCAAAAAGACAACCGTATCATGGAAGTGACAAACAGTCATACTTGTAATGCTCAACGAGTAAGAAAATAGAACCTCAAATGTGAAGGCAGTGACTGTTGAGGTTAGTAATTGTGATTCAGATATGCAGGAGGGCTCATATAGGGGTGGTGGTATGAATAGTAATGATGAGGTTGATTTACCAGGTGCAAGCCAGATTCCTGCCCCTTAGCCTTTGATAGCTTAACTTTTTCAGCAGCAAAATGACAAAAGTAGCATACAGCAGAGAATTATGAGATGTTCCTATCGCTCTACAAGGCATCAGATCAGTAATGTTATTGATTCTAATCAAGATATTTAGATTTAAAGCGCCTTGGACAGTGTTATATACTTGGTCTCACCCTGCTTTTCTCAAAGTATTCATTCTCAAATAAAACTTAATAGATATATTCAACATTCTATGGTGAGATTACAATTACAATTGCAAAGTAATTGAACTAATCCTGACTGCGTCATTGCTCTTTTAATAACTGGAATACTGTAAAAGTATCTGACTTTCACAGCCACCTGCCATGGGTCCAATAACCTTGGAGTATTGGTTACATGTATCAATATCTGAGTTGTTATGGTTCCCTCATGATAGGAGGTGTTTAGCCAATGTGTCACATAACAGAACCCCATGGAAACTGAAACAAGAATCTGGCTGCACAAGAGAAGAGGGTTAGAGGTCTTGGGATTTGTTAGTGGAGGGTTTTCCTTTGTTATATAAAGAGGTATGCTCCTCTGACAATCACTTTCCATACATAAACTGGTAATTCCTGTCTTTGCTTGTACTTAGTAATTACAACTTTGTTTCTTCTTCACATTACCGTAATCCGTGAACCCTGGCCGGATCCCTGAGACCCTGTCCTTGAACACCTTTAACCTTCATACGCAGATGTCGTGTTTGTACTCACATCTAAGTATCTGACCCAGTGTAATGTGGTGTGCCTTAACTATCCGCCCTTGATCCTACATAGACCCTGTCCATTACGCTGACCTATAGCTAGATGATCACTCATGGCACCTCTCAATATGTTAGCTGCTATCAATTATATTGCCTTTTGTTCCCCTTCGAGCAACGATGATACACTGTCAGACCCAGATGAAAAACTCTTGGAATGTAACTTTATTTCTCAAAATGTGCTGGGTATTTCTGGAATTAAAACAATTTGTATTACAAATTATGAGGTATATGTATATTTTGGTGCTATACAATCTGAATACAAGTTATTTAAAAAGACAGAAAACAACTACTCTAGAGTATTACAAGCAGTGTATTGTCAATCTTGTGATAAAGAAGACAACACAGTATTTAAAGTTGTCTATATATGGCAAGCATCAACTATGACCAGTCTCTTCACTTTGCAACTTAAAATTGACATAATTGAATTCCAATTCTGTGTAATCAGGATAGGTACTTGGTGAAGTGTTTAATGCTTTTGTTCCAAGTATCATTTGATACTAGTTATATTTTTAAAGTGTCCCTTGATGTTTTAAGTACTTTCTGTTTTGTTTTATATAATTATTGAATTCCAGTATCTATTATTTTATAATACTATAGCTTGGTGCTTGATTTTAAATACACACTATTTATATAGGGTAGGAAGAAATGGATATATTGAAGGACTGCTGATTTCTACAAGAGAAGTAGCTGACTTCAACTAACTATTTCAAATATACTTGGTTGAACTGTTGCTTCTTTGATTCCCTATTGTACTTTCCTAAAGCCTGCCATAGTCAACAGCTCTCAACTCACCTTGGTCTGCCAGACTATCTTTTTCAATTGTATTCAAAGCATGATTAGAATACTAGTATGAACTCTTACATTTTTATGTGTGCAACAAGAAGGTATAAACTTGTGCGAACAAGATGTAATGAATGGTGGGAACATGCCATACCTGGAAATACTAGCTACTGAGAAGTAGTAGTACCAGCAAGTATTTAGCTTTATCAGCTGGCAATATTAGGTTCTTGAGAACTCATAGTGAAAAATAAGTTTCATATGAAAGCCTGGCCAAGAACAAGAGAAAGGGACCATACAAGCAAGTATGTTAAGATATTAAAAAAAGGTCAAACAGTAATACATCTGCAACATTTGTGGAAATGCTGATGGCTTCACAAGTGCCAACAAAACTATCGATGAAAATCTCACAAGATACCCAAGACTGTTATACCAACAGTTACCCAACTAATAATAATAATAATTCAGATTGATTAAGGTTGGCATTTACAGTTAGAGTAGTACCTAATACTTTTAGCAGGTAGACGGCGAAGGTCATGCACCACCAGGGCCTAGAATTAAATTGCTTTTTTCAAAGTACTTTAGTAGAGAATAATATGACATAAGTCAAAAGTCTTCCAAAAATGGTTAAAACCCATCTCGTAGTACTTACTCTTGTCATTCTGATTGTATTTCAATAGGCTTATTGAGCTATGAAGGCTTTAGAGTAGCAACTGACATACATAAGATCCCTCATTGCAATATGTCAAACACTCTGGCTATTGCTATAATCGTAACAACTTTTCAAAGACAGGTTATAGGATAAGTACTGAAATTCTACACTCCATCTAAAGCCAAACCAATACAGGAAATGTATGTAAAAAGCTTAAGCAGCCATGTACCTCCTCTTAGTTCTTGCCATATGTACATAAAGATAGGTGGGACACCCCTTAAAAGTAGGAGAGTTGGTGTTGCTACAATTGTTGTATTTGATAATAGTGTAAAGACATGCTTTGCCACTAATACAGTGCTCAGATCTACCACATGCATTAAGGTGGGCTGAGTGTTCCCAAGAACATATAGCATAAAGTGGAGATTTGTTGTACTAGATAGGGTGGTGGCTGAATTCCAAGGATTTATAGTATTAAGCATTAGGCCAAAAAGAAAGGTAGCACTCCACCTTAAACTTGCTTGCAAAGAGTGAGAAGCTTTTACAAAGAGCTTTTTCTGTAGGGTTTTTGCCAGCGATAGTCAGGGCCATAGGAGTAGCTACTTTTTCCTAGTTCAGAATGGTGAGCCATCTAGAAGGATAGAAAAGACGGGTATCAGAATGGAAAGTCTCAGTCGCAGCTTGAATAGTATTGAGCTCCAGGGTGGTCAAAATGCCAGCAATAATGACCTTCTCCTGAATTTCATCTTTTTTAAGTCCCTTTGTACCAAGAATAGTGCCCTAATTGTTTACTCAATAATAAATCTGTAGTTCCAGAGGACAGTGGAGGGAGGAGTAGTCTTCAGGATGATACAAAGAATATGATGGTTGAATACAAACTAGATATTTGAGATAAGCTGCTTCTTGATTTCCATGTTGAAGTATTGCAGATAGTAAAATGGTTGGTATTGGTAGGTAGGGCTGTGCCATCTCCCTTAATAATAAAGGTATGGTCACATTTTGTAAGATGGGGAACAGGAGGGGTTCTGGAAGGTGCAGTGGTAGGGGGCTTGACTAGAAGTGCTCTGGCAGATTCCGGAGCCCAGGTTTGTATTAAAGAGGTTGGAAGAGGAGTGAACTGATGTTGGGTATTTGCTTGTTGTAGAAGAGGGTTGGACCTAGGTTCTGCAACTATATGGATGAGAGATGAAACTTGACTCTTCAGGTCTTCACTGTCCTTGATATGGCACTCTTAGACAACCAGGGGGTGGGCCTCCACCGTCTTGAAGGTATTCTTCACTGCAGTGTATTTGTCAATTATGTTATTGAAACCCCATTGCATTTTATAAACAATCAAGCTAATATTATTTAAGAAAAATCTTTTACTGTGCGGAGGTTGTTGGAAGGTTTCCACCCTGTTACTATTATTACTATATGTCTTGGTCTGGCTTATTTTTTTTTTTTTTTTGATTTCGTTTGTTTATTAGGTACAAAGAACGCATGCACCTCATGGTATCGTGATAAAAACCTCCAACTACAGTCCATCCACCTACACGGAAGCCATGGAAAACCCTCGGGGGTAAAGAAACGTGGACCCCACGTGATGGAGCTGAATACAGCGAACCCAACACCTCCACAGACATGCAGCAATAAAGGAAAACCCCACGCGATAGTGAGACAACCGTTAGATCCCCACAAATTAGAAACCCCAAGACCCGGAAAGGAACAAGGAAGTGCCCCACACTCTCCCACCCCTAAAACAAATACTATGTACTGCAGTCCCAACCCCCTCGGAACACGAGCCCAACCTGGTATGGAGCAGGAATCGAAAGGGAGGCACACAGGCCAGGTAAACAGAGGGCAACAGACGAGATAGGTTCCCGAGGGGCCAAGGATGAGGGCACCGAATCCCAAGGGAGGAGGACAGGTCGCGCCGTGTGGCAAGTGAAGCTGACCCCGTGCCCGCCGGAACACGGATTAGGTGGCAGTAAGGTGCCAGCTGCGATGTGGATGACTCCCGTAAAGAAAGTCAGAGCCGGAGAGAGGAGCCAGAGGGGATGCCAGCCCAGCAGAGAGGCAGCCAGCCGAAGGGTGGATGATGCCGCAAGCAACGTCAGAGCCGGAGTGAAAAGCGGCCAGCCAAGGCCAGCTTGGAGTGGGCAGGTAGAAGAGCTGCCGCATGGTGAGGAGGTAGGGCCCCGAGGACCCGGGCAGTAGGGTGCCAGCCAACGTGGAAAAAAGGAGAAGTAGGAAGGCCCAAACCAAGCGAGATGGACAACGATACGGCAGCAGGCTGCAACTGGGGTAATAATAATAATTCAGATTGATTAAGGTTGGCATTTACAGTTAGAGTAGTACCTAATACTTTTAGCAGGTAGACGGCGAAGGTCATGCACCACCAGGGCCTAGAATTAAATTGCTTTTTTCAAAGTACTTTAGTAGAGAATAATATGACATAAGTCAAAAGTCTTCCAAAAATGGTTAAAACCCATCTCGTAGTACTTACTCTTGTCATTCTGATTGTATTTCAATAGGCTTATTGAGCTATGAAGGCTTTAGAGTAGCAACTGACATACATAAGATCCCTCATTGCAATATGTCAAACACTCTGGCTATTGCTATAATCGTAACAACTTTTCAAAGACAGGTTATAGGATAAGTACTGAAATTCTACACTCCATCTAAAGCCAAACCAATACAGGAAATGTATGTAAAAAGCTTAAGCAGCCATGTACCTCCTCTTAGTTCTTGCCATATGTACATAAAGATAGGTGGGACACCCCTTAAAAGTAGGAGAGTTGGTGTTGCTACAATTGTTGTATTTGATAATAGTGTAAAGACAT
>PYWC01000003.1:1064016-1074394 GCA_003182015.1 Tuber magnatum | reverse complement strand
TCCCCCATGGGGTCTTCGTCCATCGGGGTGTCTGTAGGTGAAGGGGCTGTTTGGCGGGGGTTTTGTGGGTGAAAGGGGGCTGCAAGGGGATTTCCAGCCCCCCTGCCTCTGCCTCCACGTCTGGATGACATCAGACGGGATCAGGGAGGGACTCAGTTGATAAAGGTTGATGAAAAACAAATAATAGAGGATGATTTGTTGATGAAAAGTCTGTAAAGTGAGTGGTGAAGCGGTGAGAAAAGGGTGTTGACCAATAAGGTGGAAGCTCAGCGAAAAATTTGGTGTGGTTTTTTCTTTCGCTGTGGTTGTAATGGCAACGGAGTCCATAACTCCCTGTGCTTCTGTTCATCTTGCCACTTTTCCTGCAGTTCTTGGAGGGCAGTATTCGCAACCTTGACAGTTTCGCTGCCGCATTCTAATCGCCTTTTCACGGGCCTTAACCATCACTTGTTGATTGTTGAGGACCTGATGGGCTTTGTCCAGGATTGCCCACAGGTCGTCAATCTGTCAGTATAGGCTGTCCATGTCTATAAGTGTTTGCGCATTTTCCTCGCTCCCTTCTCCCTCCTACCATGTCGGCCTTGCTGCCCTGTGCATCTGAATTCACATGTGTCCACTTTTCAGGTGCTTCACACTTCTGTCTTTTCAGGGATACTACCCCACATATATTTTTTCTATTTTATAGGTCTTGCACCCATCCCAGTAGCAGGCTTACTACCTTGTCTTCTCATGTATTTCTAGTATAGTCCCGCGGGTCCTGGAGGCCCTTGGGAACCATCATTGTCGTTATTTGTCATTTAGGTATACCCAGCACTGCTCATCATAGCAGCCCGTCCATGACAATGGCACTGTGTTCCGCCAGTTTCTTCGCCTCCCCTTGCCTTTCATCTAGCTCAGCGTTGGAGGGCCATTCATAATCTAGCCAAGTGGGGGTGATATCGTAGAGAAGACTGATTGTGGTGTTCGATCCGTCCTGTGGCCCTATGGGTGGCAGCCCTATTTGTGTAATTTCGATTTTGCCCCATCTGGGCTTTGTGGGAGTAATGTTAGTGGAAGCAAGGGATTGCAATTACTGTATTTTCACCATTGTTTCTAGGATACCAAGTCTGGTCATATTCTGGAGAGTACTCTATTCACTTGGCTTGGTATTGCAGATTTCCATAGTGTACTGTCAGCGCGATGCTTTCCTTGAGTTCGTATTTCTTTTCGCTGTCTATCTCAATAGCAGTAGGGTGCAGGATCTCTTCAGCAGGTAGTTTGTTGTTTGACTAGCCTTCATGGAGTGCGATGTAGAGTGTGTTCTGTATGGCTGTTTAAGGGGGCAGGTCGAGATTATAAGGACGACTGCCCACTTTTGCAAAGATCCTGAATGGTCGGTCTTACCATAGTCAAGTTTCCACAATCCTTTCACGGTTCATATATTTTGTACTAGTAGCCACACCCTATCTCCTGATCATAGGTTTGGATATGGTCTTGTGTGTTGATTGTAATTTTCTTTTTATTGTCGTTGTGCCTTAACCATTTCTGTTCACAGGACTTCGTGAAGTGGCGCCATCTTGGCGGGGCTTGTTAACTTGTTTTTGATCAAATGACCGAATCCTCCCATATCCTCAATTATGTGCATTGTTTGTGTAGAATGGTATGTTCTTTATCGTTTCTTCTCTTTCATTGTTGTAGGTACATTCCACTATTGGGAGGAGTTCATTCCAGTTGTCCTGCGGATAGTTGGTGTGCACACTCAGAAACTCCTGCAATGTGGCCTTGACCTTTGCAGTTTGTCAATCCATTTGTGGGTAGAATGCCGTACTCATTCCCACTTCTATTCCTAGTCTCTCTATCATTTCCTTCCAGACTTCTGAAGTAAATAGTGATCCTGTGTCCATTATGATTCTTTTTTCACAAGTTATGGGTCCAAAGATTTTTCTCGCCGAATGATCAAGGGGAGCTGCCTTGCTCTCATATCTTTTCTATATGTGATAAAATCACCGATTTTGGTAAGGCGACCCACTACCCAGAGGATGGCATCATAACCATATGACAGGGGTACATTACTGATGAAATCTAGAGATATGGATTTCCCTACCTTGTTGGGTACTTCCTTCGGTTTCAGTAGCCCATCGGGTACATGTCATATGCCTTTTGTCCATGCACAAACATCGTAGTTCTTGATGTATTGTTTGATTGTTTCTCATATCCCTAGCCAATAGTATTGGTGGTATACTAGATCCATACTTTTGGCCGTCCTCCCATAACCTGCTGCTAGCAGATCATGGTTCCTGTACATCTGGTCTGTTCTGATTTCCTCGTTGTCCTGTATCCATATCCTGTCGTCATATCAGACATAGTTCCCTACCTACTTATGTAGCCCTAGTACCATATTGTTCATTTTGCTTATCTCCTCTTTCAGATACATGTCATATCTGTTAGATCTTCTGGTCTCCTCCACTAATTCCTATAATGTTATCTTGTCTATTATCCCGGATTTCCCCCATCTCCAGTGCAGGTAGCAATCTTTGCCTTAGAAGTAGTATCCATTGTTTTCTTGCAATTCTTGCATCTTGCTTGTTCTTAGGTCAGTCCTTAGCTTCTCTCATATGCGTGTCCAGCTTCTCTCCTTCCTTCCATGGTCTATATTCGATTTTGAAGTCGTACCGGCTCCGCTTCTACACCTACTGTATTTGGCACTTGTCTAGTTTCTTTGTTGTCTGGAATGGTACCAAGTTCATGTATTCTGTTAGGACCTTGGTACTATGGTCGCCATTCGGAATGTAATGTCGCCAATCTTTAAGAGCTTGAACTATTGCTAGTAGTTCCTTGTTATATAGGTCATGGTTGCATTCAGCTGCTGCCCTCATCATGAAGTGGTATATGACCGGATTCCATTGTACCTCTTTACATTTTCGTGATGATATGCCCATACCTACGCATTTCACTGCATCCGTTTCTATCATTCTTTCCCCTTCTGGCTTAAAGTATACCAATATTGCTACCATGCTTATTTTTATACTTAGCTTGTTGAATACTTTGCTTTGTTCACTTCTGTAGTTCCATTTGATGTCCTTTTTAAGCAGCTGCTATATCCATTTCACCATTCGACTGAACCATTCAATTAAATGATGATAGAAGTTGTAGAAGCCCATAAAAGAGAGAACGTCCCCTCATGTTTTTGGTGTCTCTCAATTCCATAATGCATGGGTCTTGACCAGGTCAATGTGCACTCCTTTGTAGTTGATGATGCAACTGAGGTATTTAACTTCCTGTTTATGGATCTCACATTGGCTTGGTTTGACCTTCATTCAGGATTTTTTCTAGCCCTTTAATAATATTATTGGGGTCCTTTGGGTGTCGTTCCATATTCTTGGAATATATGAGTTCATCATCATCTAGGTAGACGATGTAATATATATCTAGCTATCCGCGCAACACCTGGTTGATCTATCACTGAAAAGTGGCTGGCGGGTTGGTTCGTCCAAATACCATGACCAGATACTCTAACGTCCTATATCGCATAACAAATGTTATCTTCCATTTGTCCCCTGATTTGATCCTGACAATGTGGTATGCTTCCTTGGTATCAAGCTTGGTCAAGTGCTTTGCTGACCCTAGTCAATCCAGCGCCATGGACATCAATGGTAGTGGGTATCAACGTTTATTCATTATCCCATTGAGGGCTCAGTAATGCACAGACAATCTTAATTGTCCGTTCTACTTTCGTACAAATAGGATTAGTGATCCCCCTTCCATGAAGGAGTCTCTAATCCATACTCATTGCCGGTTCTGTATGCTCTAGGTCTTCAGTTCCTGCAGTTCATTTTCCCCAACTGGGTAGATCCTCCTTGTCAGGAATTCGGTGTCTTTCGTGAATTTCATTTTCCTGTCCACCCCTTTGGTGTTTAGTGGAAGCTTTGTTGCATCTTCTTCCCAGAACAGTTCCTAATGTAACAGGTATTCCATCAGGACTGCTTAGTTTCCTAGTTTGCTTTGCTTGCCCTTTTTGTGTTGGATTGCTAGTTCCGTGATTATATTGAGTCTGGCCTATATGGCCAGTTCTTGGTCCCATCATGGTTTGAGAATTCCTCTATTTTCTCCAGGTCAGCCGAGCTTCCTGAATGTCAACGCCGTTATCCTGCAGATTTCACTCTTCTTTACTGGTTTCTGCTCCGTATGTGGTGGTTGATTCATACTTCCAAAACCTTTCATACTTCAAGTGCATTTCATCCAGAGTTCCTACTCCTTGGAGTTCTCCGTTGTTGATCTTTTCAATGATCAACAGGACAGTTCTATCACCCTCTTTTACTCCCAAATTCTTAACACTTCAGTTCGTCAAGACTACTTTTACCACACCCATATAGTCAGTGTCTATTACCCCTGCATTGGGTATAAGCCCATGTTTGACCGCTAAACTGCTTCTTGGGGCAATCCAGCCATAGGTGCCTGGTGGTAGTCCGACGGCTATCCCTGTTGTGATGACCCTCTGCCCCCTTGCCAGTATCGCCTATCATTCATTGGCATACAGGGCATGTCTGGCAGCTCTTTCCGACCCTTTGGTCAGCATTCTTGCTTCCTTGGTCAACTTCTTGACGCAGATATGTTGATCGGTTTGGCCTTTCTGGACAGTTGGTTCTTTCGCGGCCTGGAGTTGAGACTAACTCATGATCAAGTTCTCTCCTAGGGCTTCCACGCCAGGGGTGATATACACCACCTGTGAACTGTGTGGACACTCTGTTGTACACCATTCATTTACCAAGTTGATTTTGTTGTTCTTCTACTCTATTGTGTGGCTCTGTTGTCTCAGCCATGGCATTCCTAAGACTGACTTCTGGCCCTGCAGGTTGGCTACCAGAAAGGTTGCTAGTTCCCTATGGCTGCTGGTATCTATCAGTCCTCATGCCTTATAGGTAATCGGTGCTATCGGCTAGGTGTCTATTTGTTAGTTTCTTTGCCAGAATGCTTGTAAGGTCATGTTTTTGGCATGTTGGTCTATCCACAAAGTTTTCTGTTGCTTCTAAGTCGATTATTGCAGGTATCGTAACCGTTTCATCTTTCCAGTGTAATAGTGTTTTAACCATAATGTGACCTCCTTCATGTTCCTGTAGTTCCCCCTCTAGGGTTGTGCAATTTCAGGCCAGGGTGATGAGTTTTGGCTATGACCCATCCCTCGGACCATCCATTGCTAGGGACCGTAATCGTTTGCCCCCTGTTGCTCCTGATAGTTGATATTTATTTCCACTAATCTGGTTGTGACTGGTATTTGCCTTCCTGGTCCAACAAGTCCTGTCCTTTCTGGTTGCGCTCTCTCCTGTCCCTCTCTCGATCCTCCGTAGGCACGAAGCATATCGCCGCTCCTTCCACATGCGGGCTATAGCCAGTCTTTCATTCTTCGTTCATACTCTGGTGAGGATGAGTTTAGGTTCAAACATCTTCTGGTCCCATCTTGGTCGATTGTGTCACCCACCTAGGGGGTCTTGAAGATTGTTTGCCGGAAGGTTCTATCTTAATTCCGCGCTATTACTTCGGACTCGTTTGTTAGGGTCCTCAAGTTCTAGATACCTTTGATCATGGATGAATATTACTCCGTTTTGATTGCCTATACTGAGAACGCTACCGTCATCGTATATTTTTCACTTCTGCCATGCCCAGGCTTCTCATGATTCTGATATGTCAGCATCTTGCTTATTTTTTTTTTTTTTTTTTTTTTTTTTTTTAACTCATGTTATTTGATTATGGTTCAAACACATACATGCAGCTCGCGCTATGGCATACAAAAGCCTTAATTCCAAACGTCCTCCATGCCTCAAGGGAAAAATGGCCCCCAGTCCCTCTGGTCTGGGACCAACCGCATGTTCCCTCCCCCAAGCTTAGACCCCCAGCAAGCCGAAACAAACTGAAAAAACCCAAGCAGCAAGAAGAGCAGGAAGCTACAAAAAACCCCACTAGCGTCATCTCAAACGAGTAAAGAAAAATACCGCCTAAAAGTTGCCCTAGCGGGTGGTTGCGGAGAGTCAAAATCCCGCGCGGCAGACCTAGGGAAGGGTCCTAGCCTTGCGGTCTAATTAATCGCCCTAAGGCGGGGAGACCAGGGGGATGGCCTTAGCAAGAATCGAAGGGGCCATGCGCTGCACGGGTGAGAAGTGTAGGATGACATCGCGATGTTAGAGCCGACGTGTGTAGAGGAGGCAGTAAGGTGCCAGCTTGGGTAGATGACCCCCATAGACGAAAGTCAGAGCGGGAAAGAGGAGGCAGAGGGGATGCACGCCCGGGAGAGAGGATGCCAGCTGAAGGGGATGGATGATGCCGCAAGCAACATCAGAAGCGGAGTGAAAGGTCGCCGGCCAAGGGCGGCTTGGAGCGGACAGGGAGAAGACCTGCCGCATGCTGAGGAGATAGTGCCGCGAGGACCCAGGTAGTAGGGTGCCAGCCGACCCGAAGAGAAGAAAAGATGGACAACCCAGACCAGGTCAGGAAATGCCAACGATGCGGCTGGCGCCTACAACCCGGGTCACAGGAGCCATCCCCCCCATAGGCGAAGGACAGTGTTTTACCGCTTCTCTCATGTAGTCCCTTGTTATCAGAGCGAGAGCGTCACTTAGTGGATGGGATACCATAACTGCACCATGCGAGTAGGGAGGACCAGGCCCCCGATAGCCCAGAGGACCAGCAAGCAGACTGACTGTCAGATCGATCCAACCCAAGAGAAAGCCGACCATGCAAATCCTAAGCGAGGCTAGGAAATGCGGGGAAGAATAGAGACAAGGCTGCCGTGAGGCAACCCCAGACAGAAGGGAGGGCCCACAAGAGGATTAACTCTGGGGGGAGGATAGTAGGGGCCATAGTTAATGCCTGGCCAAGCGAGAAGTGAGAAGAAGCGGTCTAGCACCCCCCAGCGGCAGGGTGCGAGACCAGTAAATGTGGTGATAGTTCTCTGGTGTTGAGTCATTCCCGATTAGGAAATCCTTTTCAGTGACCGGAGTTGTAATGGAGACGTAGGATGTCAGTCTTTTGCTTATTTTTCTTTATTTTTTTCTTTTTTTAACCCATATGTATATTTGATTATGGCTCAAACACGTACATGCAGCAAGCGCCATGGAATTCAAAAGCCTTAATTTCAAACGTCCTCCACGCCCAGGGGAAAAATCGTCCCAAGTTCCTCTGGTCTGGGACTAACATCAGATTCCTCCCTGAAGCCCAGTCCCCAAGCAAGCCAAAACAAACTAAAGAAACCCAAGCAACAAGAAGAGCAGGAAGCTACAAAAAACCCCCCTGGTGTCATCTCAGACAAGTAATGGCAAGTACCCCCTAAAGATGCCCTAATGGGCGGTTGCGGAAAATCATAATCCCACGCGGCAGACCTATGGAAGGGCCCTGGCCTTTCGGCCTAATTTATCGCCCTAGGGCGAGGAGACCAAGGGGACGGCCTTGGCAGGAATTGAAGCGGCAAGGGGCTGACCGGGTGAAAAGTGTAGGATGACANGGGAGGAGTTTATGGCTTCAGGGGTCTCTGCCCCTGGCAGGTTGGGAAAGCATGCCGGGACATGGCCATAGGTGAAGTTCTTGGAGGTCCAGACCTCCCTAGAATCAACTCCCTCCATGAAGCTTTTCCAGTGGGTGGCTTTGTCTTTCGCCATGGCCTTAAAACAGGTAGAGCGGGCCAGCTTGATCTCAAACAGCGAGGCGCGGCCCTGATGGGACAGACGGGAGACACTGTGAAAGACACGGCGAAGTTCAGCGAGGTCGGGGGACCACCACGGTTTTGCATGCAAGGAGGGGCGCTTCATGGGTGTATGCCCCAATGGGATAGTGGTGATGGAGGCCAGCGAGGTATTAAACCACTGGGACAAGGAGAAGGACGTAGCTACTGCTGGCGGGCGGCGCAGCTCGAGGGCCGTGATGGCAGGGAGAGCTGCAACCCAATCACAGCACTTCCAGTCCAGCCGGGGGGGGGAGCGCGGGAGGAGGCCGAGACAAATTCTATGGAGATAAGGACATGGTCCGAACCCGTCGAGGTGAGGGGAGTATGCCAGCGGGAGAAAAAGGGCAGCATCGCGTCATTAGCAAACGCAAGATCGAGGACTGAGGGGCGGGTGGCGGGGTCGAAGGGGAATCTTGTATATATCCCAGGAATGTTTAGCGGGGTGAACTGACGACGGTATGCCATGCTGAAGTAGGGGGTGGAGACCGCGAGTTCAGGGGGGTTGATAACTCTGGAAGGATCCGAGGCTGGATGGTGAAGATTAAAGTCACCCAAAGAAACAACAGGAAAGTCATGCTTAGGGAACAACAAGGAGACGGCAATCGAACGTGCCATCTTGTTCAGAGGGGGGGTTCCATAGGAATTATACAGCTGAATGAAACAGATGCTGCGAGCTAAAGACGCCGACAGGGCAGTGAAAGTCCACTGCCATCTGGTTGCCATGGTCAAAAAACACGGGAACAACGGACATACAGGCCAAGAGGCGGTCAGAAACATACACTGCCACCCTGGACTTATATGATGGTAAAACAGGTGGAAAAAACAGCTTATAGGAGCCTGCAGAAGGGGGGGCGCCCTTCCAGGGAGGAAGGTACTGAAGAGCAACAATCAAAGGGGAATTCTGAACCGAAGTGAAGAAAGAAAACAAAGTATGAAAAACATACATGCTACCAAGGCAATTATGTTGAACAAAGGAGAGGACAGGCACAGGGGTCACTGTAGGAGAAGACAAGCGGGATAAAGCATCTCGGTGTGGGGGCGCAGGTTGTGGCTCCATTAACCAACAATGTTGACGTCATGGGAAGCTGGCTCCTCCGCCCAGTCGGAAGCTGGGGGATGACGGAATTGAGGGCCGCGAGGGAAGAGCAGGCGTTGGGGCATGGGAGCAACGAAGAGGCGCGGGGCATCAGGGAGNCTTTTTTTAACTCATATGTCTGTTTGATTGTGGCTCAACGACTTACATGTAGCTCGCGCTATGGCATACCAAGGCCTTAATTCCAAACGCATAAACAAAGGCAACAAAACTAAGGTTGCTGTTCCTCCAAAAGCGGGACGCACAAGCCCCTCACATCGCCCACAATGACCAACAAGCAAGTAAAGAAATCCTCCACCTGGTACCGGAAAACCCGTCCAGAAGGAAAAACATATGTAAAGTAACGAAATCCCACTCCATGTCCGCCCTTGACTGCCGCCCGAGGCATTCAGTAAAAGGAAAAATCATAACGCGTAAAGTAATATAAGTAGAGAAAACCCTATCCCCTTGGGGAGTAGGGGGTGTTTTGAGGCGACCCCTGGAGGGGTCGGCAAGGCCGCTGCCGACGCGGCTCTGATGGCCGGCATGGAAGCAGGAAAGCCAGTCGCGGTGGCTGAGATGTAGGTGGCTAACCCCAAACTGAGGGGAACCGAGGACCAAACGGGTGCCTCAGGAGCCAGGCTCGCTACGCCCTGAAGGTGGGCTGCACACTGCTGGGCCTTGGCCGGACAGTATAGTATGGCGTGATCGAAGGTCTCCTCTTCCTCCTCGCTTCAGGGGCAGACTGGTGACTCGGCACGGTTGAACCAGGATCGGTGGGCGGCTAGGCAGCTTCCCCCGGAACCGATCTGGTGGAGGCGACCCGCCATGAAACGAGATAGCCCCATGGGCAGTAAGGTGCCAGCTTAAGTGGATGACCCCCGCAGACGAAAGTCAGAGCCGGAAAGAGGAGGGACAGGGGATGCCCGCCCAGCAGCGAGGATGCCAGCCGAAAAGGGTGGATGACGGCGTTGGCAGCCTCACAGCTGGATTGAAAAGTCACCAGCCGAAGCCGGTTTGGTGCAGTCACGCAGAAGAGCTGCCACATGGTGAGGAGGTAGGGCCCCGAGGACCCAGGCGGTAGGGTGCCAGCCGACCGAAAGAGGAGAAAGGATGGAAGACCCAGACCAGGTAAGGTGCCGCCAATGATTCAGCAGCGGGCTGCAACCTGGGTCACAGGAGCCATCCCCCCCATAGGCGAGGCACTGTATTTTACTGCTTCTCTCATGTAGTACCTAGTTCTCCGAGAGAAAGCATCACTTAGTGCATGTGATACCATAACCGTGCGATGCGAGGAGGAAGGACCAGGCCCCCTATAGCTCAGAGGACCAGCAAGCAGACTGACCGTCAGACCGACTCAACCCAAGAGAAAGCCGACCGTGCAAATCCTAAGCGAGTATAGGAAATGCAGGGTAGAATAGAGGTGAGGCCGCAGTGAGGCCACCCCAGATACAAGGGTGGACCCCCAAGAGGATTAACTCTGCGGGGAGGATAGTAGGGGCCATAGGTAATGCCTGGCCAAGTGAGATGTGAAAAGCAGTGGTCTAGCACCCCCCAGCAGGGGGGTGCGAGACCCGTAAATGTGGTGATAGTTCTCTGGTGTTGAGTCGTTCCCG
>PYWC01000003.1:993132-1023435 GCA_003182015.1 Tuber magnatum | reverse complement strand
GTAACCCAAGCCTCATGGCAGGGTAACCCAGTCCTGAGGGTAGGGTAACCTTGTCCGATGTACAAGAAGACTCTCCCCAGTTACCCGGTTTATTACGTCGTCGGGATAGACACTTCTGAAATTTCTCCAGTTACCCTGCCTAACTGAGTAACTGCCCCTTGAGAGGTTCCTAAGTACACTGACACCGCTCCCGGGTGTACCCAGGTACCTAGGTACCAGACCAGCGACTTCTGTTCCTGCTCGGAGCCCGGGCCATCGGGTCTCCGTAGGTCAAGTACTTACTTGCTTGCCGGTTCCTACCAGTTCGCCTCCTGGCTACCTGTATGGGTATAGGTTCCGTCTGCCATAGCTCATGTACGTTGGGTCGTTACACGCCTCCCTTATCTGGGCGACGATGCCTTAGCCTCCAACACTTGTGAATACATGTCGTCTTCCGAGTTGGACAGTAAAGCACCCCAGGCTCCTATCCGATAACTCCCTTACTAGTATAGGTATACAGCAGGGCCAGATAGATGAACAGTAGAGCCCTAAAGTTAAAGGCAACAGGATACAAAGGTGATAGCGTAAAGAGCTCATCCTCCTGGGTCCTAGGCACCTTCTTTGTACTTGCTCTTTACCCCAACCCTAGCCCACTGACTCATACCTCATAGTCAACTGCCATAGTCCTATATGCTAAGCGCGCCATATCCGTGAGACCCATGACTTGTCAACTGAGTCATGTGCGAAAGTTCTTCCATCCTCCAACCTTACAATTGCAAGTTGTTTAAACTCATTAACTGGTTATAACATACCAATAACTCACAACCATGAGTCGTGCGAGACCCCATAACCGTAATCTGAGTCCTGGTACAAAAACCTAACCAATCCGCCTTGCCGGTAAGCCTTACTGCTTAGTCTTACTTAGTCCTCCCAACATTCTGTTCAGAGTCTTCCATGATATAAGAAACCTTCCACCTCCATTACCATTTGTAACATCAATCTCCTTCTTATTTACCTTTCACTCTTTCCCAGCTTCCCTCATCCAGAACTATAAAGATACTTTAAACAGCCATGAGATACCCCCTAACACTATAATACTAATACCTGATTTTACTTTATTGGGTACAGCACTATTGGAAGAGGTTTCTCATGTCCGTCTTGTAATATTCTGAATCCTTCATGCAGCTTTCACTTCTAAAATCATCCTATCACTAAAGACAAACACCTCAATCCACTAGGTAAGGTCCCAATCACCTGGCTGCAGGTTCCTTTGCTTACAGGCACTATCGAGAGGTAGCTTTGTTCAGCATTTGTAATCAAACAGATTGATATGTTGAATTATTATTTAGTATACCATTGCTCTTAAAACATCAACACCTGACTCTTGGACTATTTCAGGAAAAGTCCTCAGCCAACGCTGAATATCTTGAATTGTGACTGCTCTCATACAATTTGATTTCAATGAACCTACTAGATGCTTTTGTGGGACTACTGGAGCAGAACAATTTCTATCGCCAAGTTCTACCGTAGTTAATATGGCACATACATTCTGTTCTTCCTTCATATAGCATTACACTTAACATATCTTTTTGTTATTTTATGATGTTTTATATTTGATGAGGACTCCTACAAAAAGTCCCGCTTTTAAGTGCAAATACATTTAATCAAGATCCATAGGTACAGGTTTCACATACTTCAATGCAAGTAAAGATTTTATAAACCCTTTCTCAATCAATTCCAAGGCAAGTTGAAATTTCCTGCAAGCTCATCTTTGCACAGAGCCAAAGAGCAATAATAGCTCCTTTGATTAATAGTGACGGTCTTTTTCCAGTGGCCATTGGGGGTGGGATTTTGGAGATCCAATAGTTTCTTGCCACACACCCTCAAGTATTGAAAGCGTTTTTTTTTGGTCTTGCAGAGTCCGCCCTACCTTCAAACTAGTCATACTCGGATATGGTTATTAAGGGCAGAAATCTTTGAGTGGCAAGACAAGGATCAGAGGTGCCAATCAAGTTGGGTGGGTGGAAAGGAAGGGTTAATTGAAGCCTATAACCAGGATAGTTGCACCAAGTGATCGGTAATGATTGCAATTAAGTGAACAAAATTGTAGTATTTGTACTTAAGCAATTGCTTACAACTAGAAGAATCGACTGATCAAGAGAAGGTCATAAACAAAGAGTGAGCATAAAGGGATAAGAATAGGATACTGAAGGTGGGATATGATAGCTAAAACAATAAACTAGGAGAGATAATAATCAAATGTTTTAAACGAATGTGAGCTATACAGAAAACAAAACAATAACAATACTAATATAGAAGGAAAAATGACAGAGCTAAGTGAGAGAAGATGTTAAACCAATAGCCAAAAGACTGAAAAAAAAAAGTACTTTAGTACTCGGACCCCTCAAATAGTACTCATACAACTCCCCCGGACGGCTGAAATTGAGAAGAGTGATTTGGAGGCAGAGCGGAGAGAGAAGCGTAATCTGCTATACTACCAGGAGGGATGACTGCCATGGTAAAGTAGAAGTTCTTGAGTGCGTTCAGGGAGTGAAGAGGTGAAATTTAGGATCTCGTCTGGTGTAATCCGATCCCATTCTTCTTGAATTGCGGTATGAAGGACAGGCACAGTGGTAGGTCTAGGTTGCCTGTTCTGAATTCAGCGCTTTAATAGGTACGAGATGTTATCTATTAGGCTCATGTCTAGAGAACTAGGTGGCCAAAGAAATGTATAAGGCCCAATACCCAGCTCATCAAGACCTTGTATTGCATGCTTTGAATGGTGAGCTGTAGCACCATCGTGCTGAAAGTATATATAGCCAGAGTTAGAACTACTGGCTTGCTGGACAGATGTATACCACGGATGAAGATGAGGGGGAATTATCTTATCAACATAGGTAGATCCATTGATTCTTCCCCAATAAGCACTATCCCAAATGACCACCAGTCCTTTAAGATCACAGTAAATGGCTTCCCACACTATTATGGTTGTTAGGCAAGGAAATTTTGGCACCAAACAGTCTTTGAGATACTTCTCACGCGGCCTCTGTGTGACCCAAACCGTCCCGAGGATATTTCCCACAGAAAACTCACATTCATCTGACCAAATTACATCCTGCCAATCCTCTGGCTGCCAATCCTGGTATGTCTCCACCCAGGTCTGATGTTTACTCTTAGTTGCCGAGGAGCGAAATAGCTTAACTCGAGCTACCCAACGATGGTAACTATGCCCCGCAAAGATCCACTTAAGTGCTCGTGCCCCAATCCTCACTCCTGCCAGGTTGCCAATTTGGCTAAGTGGTAGGCGGCTGTTGTGAGCATTGGCAGTAGCAGTATCAATAAGTTGATTCTGAATCTCAGGAGAAAGAGTAATTGGGCGACCGCCATGGAGGTAAAGATGTGTTTCAGGTGTATTACTACTATAAATAATGCGATACAGGGTACCAAGAGGAACTTGGAAGGTGTTTTTTAATTGAGCATAACTCCAGCCAGTATGAATCCAGAGTCCTCGTACCATGGAACGGGTTTCAAGAGAAGGATTGTGGTGGTGTAAAGCTAGAGCATTGAGGGCTTGAGATACTAAGGAATCTGCAGCAAGTGCTGGTTGTGGAGTTGGGGCTGGCTCATACTCGAGATCATTGTCTTCATCTAATAGGGTAGACTCTGATACTGCTGTTTCACTAGGGCTGCTCGGAAGGTGTCCAGAATGAAAAGACACCATCATTCGAGCCTCGATTTCCTCAGCTGACAGGCTAGCACCTCTCTGACCCCCAGGACCAGAGTCATTATGCCATTCAATATAGTCACCAAATGACATTGTTTGAATCTGGTCACTAGAGGTCTTCAGCAGTGTGGAAGGATGTCTGCAGGGCGCAGAGGTAGGACTGCAATTTACCATAGAGATAATCCTAGGAGTATCAGATGGCCCCAGACAGGGGCTAGACTTGAGGCTAGGGCTGGGATTTGACACAGGATTAGGAGGAAAGTAGGTGTCATCTTCAGCCATGACAAAGATTTTGATATCGATCGCACTGTAGAAGAGAACTAAAGCCCACAATGATAATAGTAGAGATTTGCCAGTAACTGGCCATAGCTTTTTCTCATGCGAGAATTACTCACAGTATTTATTTTGTCGTGCACTATGAGTAAGAATAACCTAAACAATCCAATTTTTCTAAAACTCATACTAGAACAATACCTAAGGACAGTTATCGTCAGTCTTAAGATCATAGTGTTATCATATTCTTTGCCACTTACTCACAATATCATCATAAGGTATATTTCACGGCAGTAAGATACTTCATTCTCGTGATCCCATTTTCTGATGTCGGCCAAGACAAGAATCTTTCCATTGAGGCAACCTGTCTCCCAAGTCCCCCACATGACCCTGCCGATCTTTTTTTCCGCCCTTTATGACCATACCTGAGTACACTATTAAAACTATACCCGTTGAGTGAGAAGGAGCTTCCGCCACACGCTAGGACAAATCTGGTGCCAACTCTTGGCTGAGACGCACGAGTACACCTGGGGATACCTATGATAGTCTGTTCATTAGGTTACTCAAAAAGAAAAACTGGAAACAGGATAAAACAACCCATGTTGCCAATACCATCTAGGGAGTTGAACACCCTGCTTATGACGATCCAGATAGACCGAGTAATTTAAATCTCTTGGATCACCCGAAGTGAATATCTCCTCGCTAAACTCTCCTCAGGGAGGATACCTGAGTGTTCGGGTAGGGGGCTAAGCCTTTACCTCGGCCCTATCTTGAAGTTGAGGCCTACAAAGAACATAAAACCCCACAACACCCCGTCGAAGACAAACCGCCGCCATTTTACCGCCCCAGTACCTTCTCCCTAACACAACAAACTTATAAACCTATCCTTCATACCCTTCCCCGCCTACCTATCATCAACAATGGCTGAATATCCTCTTCTCTGCTTGGGGAATCCCCTCCTTGGTATGTGCTAGTGGGCTCATCTCTACAATTTTTCTATTCCGTTCTGCGTTTCCAAGAGGAGTGTGAAATGTTGGTTGGTTGAGGCTATTAGTGAACTGACTGACACTAGCTCCTGACATGAAAAACAGATATCCAGGTCAATGGGTATTAATATCTTTATCCATTGACATGATCTTGTTTTACTGAGTCTGCTGCCGTTAAAAGTGATGCAGATCTCCTCGATAAATATAACTTGCAGCCTAACGATGCTATCCTCGCTGAGGAAAAACACCTCCCTATCTATGAGCAAATAACTACCGAATATTCACCAAAGTACCTTGCTGGTGGCGCTGCTCAGAACTCTGCTCGTGGCGCTCAGGTAACCTAGAACCTTGTTTAGTGCAATTGTGGGGTAAAACTAATGATTATATGGGGTTTAGTATATGCTCCCTCCTAAGTCTGTGGTATACGTCGGATGTACTGGTCAGGACGCCTTTGGCGAGGCCCTTACTCGCGCTTGCGTGAAGGAGGGCGTTCTCACTAAATATCGGATTGAGAAGGATCAACCCACTGGCCGTTGCGGTGTTATCATCACCGGCCTCAACAGGTCCATGGTAACTGACCTTGCTGCCGCCAACCACTATAAGCTGGAGCATCTCAAGTCGCCCGAGGTCTGGTCATACGTCGAGAATGCTAAAATTTACTACGTCGGCGGTTATCATTTGACCGTCTGCGTCCCCGCAATCTTAGCTCTTGGGGAACATGCGGCAAAGACTAACAAGGTATCTTTAATTGTTTTTCAACTGATGTCTTGAACTTTTGACTCATGGAGATGGGAGCAATAGATCTTTACTATGAACCTCTCGGCTCCTTTCCTGCCCCAGTTCTTTAAGGAACAGCTCGACTCCGTCGCACCTTACTGGGACTACTTGATCGGAAACCAGTCCGAGGCGTTGGCTTATTCCGAATCTCACGGACTTGGGGTTTGACATGCTGCACCCCCCGTTTGATATTAGTTTTTTAATAGATAAGGGCTAGACCAAAGACATCACTGCGATCGCCAAGAGTATCGCGGCTCTTCCCAAGAAAAACACTTCTCGTCCTCGCATCGTTGTCATCACCCAGGGAACTGATCCTACCATTGCGGTCACTGGTGGCCCTAATCCCATTGTTGAGGTATACCCGGTTAGACCCATTGAGTCCAAGGATATCTCAGATACCAACGGAGCGGGGTATGTCTTATAATTGCCGACCCGCTGGATTCGGTTCGCTAACTGCTCCAAGTGACGCTTTTGCTGGTGGTCTCCTCGCGGGACTCGTCCAAGATAAGGACCTCAAGACGGCAATTGACATGGGCCAGTGGTTGGCCAGCTGGGGCATCAGGGAGCCTGGCCCAGCGTGCGTTTCCCGCGTTTCCTTGCTATACAATTGAAGATAATGCTAACCAAGCATCAAACAGATACCCCGCTGAAAAGAAAGTCTACGGCGCTTAATCAGCTTACTAGATACCGATAAGTTTCAACACATTTCACTGGGTTTGGGCATGGCAGGTGTACATTTTTCAACACAATTGACTCATTTTTTATACGAGGGATGGTCCAATAAATGCGGGTGATTTTGGTGAATGAGCAGGTGATATTGTGTGGCCCGGGTCTTGGTCGTGTAACTCTTCGAAGGGCGGACCGATTAGAGAGTTTGCCCACTAAAGGACCTCCTGTCGGCCTTATATCGCTTGTGAGGATGGTGGTAGTAAATAGTGATCGCAGTTGGACTTCACTTGAAACCGTCCGCAGCTGCTAGTTTGAAACATCACTCCACAAGTTGGTTTTTCGGATCAACCCCGGGGTTTTTCCTGGGCCTGAAAAGAGAACAATCGATTAACTAAAATAAGAAAAGACAATAGGGCTACTTCAGCATTAGACTACGGCATGCTAGAATAGCATAGATATTAAGGATAGTGTACCCTCTCCCCCGGGTCTCCAATACTACCGAATCATACCATCGCACTCGGAAAATGACTGTCTGCAATATTCCCAATTTTAGAATTCAGATAATCAACGCGGAAAAAAATAAATAGGGAAATCCTCAAGCACTTGCCCTAGGTGGATGGGTCGTGGTAAGGTCCTGCACCAGGGATTCTAGGTCCCCCGCTGTGTAGGCTTCCCTCCAATAAGACCCCCGCTAGGTTAGATCTCTCCCTAGCCCCCGGATCACGATTCCCGAGGTACAGTTTCCCTTTCTTCCTTCCCTTTCTTTTTCCCTCAAACAGAATCTCCTCCTCTTCACATCGGATCGCGTCTCTCGGGCCAACCAGCAAGTCCACCATCTTGTTCATCGTAGTCTCGGAGCCAGCGACCGACCCAACGATGCTATCACCCCCCTGAGCAAGTACACTCTCGCTGGGCTTGTGTATGCCCATACTCCGCGAAAATTCGTTGCCTACAGACACAGGCACGGTGGTGCCGATGCGGTCGTACAGTGAGGTTGAGGTGGAGGGGTGAGCTGGTGAGCGGTAGAACGAGCTCGTGCCTGTTGATGGTGTGCTGCTTGGGATACCGTCTTCTTTGTAGAGGATTGTGGTGTTGGAGATAGAAATTGGGGTGCTCTGCCTTGGCGTTAGTTGGGTGCGGGGGGGGGAAGTGGACAGAGAGGAGGGGAAAGGGTGCTAACTTCGTCAAGGCAGAGCGATCTGCCGTCCTCCAGCAACGAGCGTATGCGGGCTAGCATCTCGTCGTTGGGGTGTGATTTTTCCTTGCTCTCGTCGCCCCAGTTGCAGGTGGTTGAGCCGTTTGCTTGACTGAAAGGCAGGAAGCCGATGGTGTCGTCGTCTTCCTCAAGGAGGTAGGAGAATTTTGGAAGGTGGTCAATGGGGAAAGTGGCACCTAGGAGAGAAAGTGTATTGGCGTACGTCTGCCACAGCTGCCGGATCAAGACAGAGAGGGAAGTGTCGGCCAGTTGCCCAGTTAGGGTTGGGTGATTTATACGCAGCCAGGTGCTGTACAGTCTCAGTGCTGGGAGCATACGTCTGCCCACCGCCGAGATTGGCTCTATCTCGTTCTTGGGTTTGTCGTCGAACAGGCGCTCTAGCTCTGGTTGGAAGACTTGGTGAAGGGTGGTGAATGTAGCGACATTTAGCCGAAGGAAGTAGGGATGTGAATGTGAGAAGTTGACTTGAGCGCGCTGACATTTAGTAAATAGTATGGGAAGGAACTCGAGGTATATTAATAGGAAGGGTCACCTTTGGGACTTATGTTGGTAGCGTAGGACTGTGCTGCGATATTTATCAAAACGAACTTGGTCAACATCCCATTTGACATAGTCCGCTCTTTTAGATCGAGTGCCAACTGCGTCAACATTTCGCTCTCTAACCCTTCGTAATCCGAGAATCTAATGCTATTTAGCGACGATAACTCAACGCTTAAAATAAAGGAAGGATGTAGAAGGGGACCCAGGATATTGGATACCAACTCTGTATTAGTGAAACATTTCGCGTGGAGTCTTACGAATAGAGCTACGAGTTCATGAATAGCCTGTTCTTCTTTTCGGGAAAAGCTCGCTGTCAAATTGCCAACTTTAAATGTTTTGAGAACTTTGCGAAAACCAACGCCGAGGTTATCGCCAGCTTCCGGAAATGGTTCCGAAACAGAGAGAGCTCGGTAGAGGTGATAAGTGTATGAGAGATTGGAACCTTCATTTAGCGCGATCACAGCAAGTTGATTGTGCGGAGACCCGAATGCAGGAACAAGTTTCTTTGCAAGAGTGTAATAACCGGTGGCAGGACCCCAGTTCTTGGGGTTTTGAGAAACTTCTCTATAGCGTGAGAGATCGCCGAGAAAGACGAGGGTTCGGTGACAAGAGGAGATAGCAAGCTGTTTGATTTCGGCCTCATAGATCGGGGGCTTGGTAGTGGGAAAATCGACTGATAGAACTTGGTGAGCTTGAACGATAACAGGAGGAGCAAAAAAACGCTTGAACAGACGGGAGAGATTGAATTTGCGAATTACCCACTCGAGCTCAGCAAGTCCAAAGTGAGAGATCAGCCGCTGAATCAGGGAGCGGTAGAAGCGGGTGGCCTGCTTGATAAAGTTGATGAAAGAGTTTTGGAGCTTGCGTAGTTCGACGGGACGTTTTCTCCCATGGATTTCTTGAAACTAGAGAGCGTGTTGGTGAGTAGCGAGGGGAAGGTATGCTGGGGGGTACGGCTATACCTGACTAAGAACCACTCTATAGCGGTCGATAATCTTGTGGTGTTTACTCCAAATCCGTCCTTCAACATCCCGGTCAAGTGCAAGCCGGAAATCGACAAAGAGGATGTTGACGTAGGCTTCGCGCAGTCTGGAAACAGGGCTGTGAGGGAGAGAGCGTAAACGGAGCGAAGAGGATAAAAAGCAAGCGCACCGTTCTAAAGTTGACGTACTGGGAGATAGCATGGTCTACACAGTGTGCATTCGGGTGATCGTTAAGGATGGGGGCCAATTCATTTTCCCAACGGAGAGCAGAACTGTGCAGTGACAATTAGGTGGCAGGAACAGGAAATTGGCAAGATGAGAATACCTCCAGAGTTTCCCGATAGCCGCCATCAGGAGGAAATAATAGATCGAGCAGAGGGAGAGGGGCCGGGAGGGATAGAAATGAAGAGAATGCTGTGGATTGGAAATAGAAGGGGAGAAAAGTGCAAGAAGTGTAGTGTTCTAGGTAAAAGCACCGATTCTGAAGTTTTCATTCAGTATTAACCGTAGTTATACAATTGGCAGGAACCTTGGCACGGTGGGACAGTTGGTGCAAGGGGACCTAGGGCCGAAGAAAACTGGTTATTTCAAGTTAAACTATGCATCAGGGCCAGCCAAGTGGGTGGCGCGATTGGTATGTTGTACAGTTCTGTCTAATACTCGTGCCAAGGTTGGGGCTGCGCCACAACCCACGTCTGCTCGCTGGCTCGCAACCATGGGCACTCTCAAGAGAGTGCCGGACAGCGCAACGGTCTTGGACAGCTCAACGGTCCTTGGGTGTTGCTATAGAAACTCTGTTGTCATAGAAACTGTGTTGCTATAGAAACAGCGTTACCATAGAAACATTATTACCATAGAAACATTATTGCTAACCATTCTTTTACAATTCAGCTATTGTATAACAGTATAGTTACACTCATTACAATACAACTCTACAAATATTGGCATTTATTTATTAGTTAATACTTAATTTCCCTATTGGCATCTACTAAAGCAATAAAAGACATATATACCAATAAGACAAATGTGTTAAGAGAAGTCTCTTGTATATTAGTTATTAAGCCAAATATAGCAATTCTGTGGTCTGGTAGCAATGCAGTGATTTTAGATGTAGGAACCATACTGCCATACCGAATGATTGAGAGCTGCCATTCAGGCTGGAGTTTTAATTAATTATACTAATATACAATAGCTTAATGAGCTACTAGTGCCACCTTGTCTATATACTAGCTCAATTGCTTTGCCATTGTAGTACAACATAATTGAATGGTTCAATCCCTTTGAACTCAGACCATTCTACCATAGTATAAATCAATAGCTTTTAGGCTTCCTAACTCCTATATTGTATTTGTTTAAAGTTCCTTAAATATCTATATCTTTTTAGTTCTCCTGCTCTTCAGCTCTACAGTTCTCCAGCTCCTCAGGTCTCCAGCTCCTCAGGTCTCCAGCTCCTCAGCTGTCCAGTTCTCCAGCTCCTCAGCTCTCCAGCTCCTCAACTGTCTAGTTCTCCTGCTCCTCAGCTCCTCAGCTCTCCTGCTTCTCAGCTCCTCAGCTCTCCTACTCCCCAGCTCTCCAGTTCTCCTGCTCCTCAGCTCTCTCATTCTCTACCTCTTCAGTTCCTTTACTCTTTTACTTACTAAATATTATAGTTAGTAGCTCTTCTTCATATTATAATCTCTTATATTCCAGATTTGATCTGTATTCTAACTGTATATACTATACCAGATATCTTAGTTATTGATGGCATTATCATCAACCGCAGCACTTATTCCTCCAAGTCAGCATATTGAGCCATATCAAAATATTGAGGCCTGAATTCAAGCAGCGACCACATTTCTTATTACAACTGGAGAGGATGATCCAAATTTTTCAAAAATATCACAGAAGTATCAGATTCCAGTGAGATGATTACTAGCAGGTTGGCAAGGTCGTCCATCAAAGATTGATAGACCTGCTTCCAACAATAAGTTATCAGAGGACCAAGGAGCAGCTGTCTGCCAATATCAAGACAGATTGGATTCAGTTGGAACGAGTACCAGGCTTCAAATGGTATCAGGTTGTGCAAATACAATTCTAAAGAATGCACATTCTGGCCCTCTACCAATACCACTTGTTAGTGAGAAATGGGCATGAAGATTTCTTAATCGCCATCGTGAGTACTTTGTACGCAAGCAACGTACTGTTGATGCCGATCAGAAAAATGCGCATCACCCTGATGATTTATATACCTGGTTTAACGGGTATCAAATCGTTTGCGATCCATATAAAATCCAGAGGAGAGATAACTACAACTTTGATGAAACTGGATTCCGAATTGGGATTGGCCGTGACCAGTGGATCATAACACAAGATCCTAATCGTCAGGCCTACCTTGGCAGTTCCACTAATCATGAACTAGTTTCTGTTTGTGAAACTATAAGTAAAGATGGATATGTCCTTCCTCCAATGACAATTGTTCCAGGAGCTATATATCAGGAACCCTGGTATACCTCTACCTCCATACCAGATAACCATCTCATTGGTCTATCTGAAACTGGTTATAGCAATGATATGCTATCAATAAAGTGGATTGAACACTTTGAGTCATGTTCCTCTTTACGCCAACAAGGCCAATAGTGACTTCTGCTCCTAGACGGCTTTGGCTCTCACTGTACAAAAGAGTTCCTGGACTACTGCGATCTTCACAAGATAGTAGTCTTTTGCCTTCCTCCACATACAAGTCATCTAGTACAACTTTTGGATGTGGTTGTTTTTCAACGAGATAAGTATTACCATGCTGAGGTGTAGAGCTAGCTACCAGAACTGGTTGTATAGAGTTTGACAGGATTGAGTTTCTAGATATGATTGATTCTATCCGTCAGCAAACATTTAAAAAATCAACTATCCTCTCTGCATTTTGAGCTACTGGTCTCATTCCCTCTGGTCCTGAAAGGGTAATTTACAAGTTACGAGAAGCTTATATCCCCTCTACGCCGTCTATCACACCACCACTACTTCAAGACTCCATGTCCTCTCCTACTACACCACTCACAATACGAAGTCTTAAGAGGCGAGGTGAGGAATTGACAAGAGAGGCAGCTGATCTCTCTCCAATCTTTTAGCGAAAGTTAGAATTGGTTCTGAAAGGGGGTTTGGCCCAGGCACAGTCGGGGGCCATTGCTATGGAGCACTTAGAGGCAACCAGAGCAGCTGAGCAACTGAGGAATTTGAGGTGTAGGGGTCAAAATAGAAGGCAGATACAAAAAGGTGAAGTTCTCTATACCTTAGAAGCATGTCAAATGGTGGAAAAAAAAAGAGGACATAGAGCTAAAGAAAGCAGAAAAGCAGTAGAGACAGACACAAAATGCAAAAAAAAGGGCTGAGCAGGCAGAACATAAGCCGTTAATAATGGCAATGAGGGCATACGTTAAAGAGAGTGTATAATTCAAGCCTATAAAAAGAAAGTGACAAAGTTAATAGTTACTGGTATTAAGAGGCAGGCAAGATTGTGAAAATTAAGGTAAAATAAAAAATATTACTTCTGTGTTGCTGCATTGCTATATTGTATTGCCCTACCACTATCATGTTTCTATGGCAACATGTTAGATAATATTGTATTGAACTAGGAGGTTACTATAGCAATACCCAAGGACCGTTGAGCTATCCAAGACAGTTGAGCTGTCCAGCAGTCTCTTGAAAGTGCCCACGGTTTCGAGCCAGTAAGCAGTTGTGGGTTGTGGGGCAGCCACAATCTTGGCACAAGTAAGTTCTTGTAGTTGGGAGGTGCCAAAAGTCAGGCGCACCCCATATACGGTAACTAGGGCTTTCCTCCATACAAACTCGTTTTGTGGCTATTTTTGTTAGGGGGAAAAAGGTCAGGCACGCTCCCAGGATAGGAAATAAACCTAGACATTTCGTAGCACTGCGCCCCGACTTACCCTTGTATCATAGTACGCTTGTGGCTACTATGTTTCCGTACTCATACACCCCCCCCCCTAACATCCCAAATCACTAGCAATTTCTACCCTAGTGACCTGTCACATTTTGGGTGTTGTCCAATATGGTCCCTTGATAACTATCATGCCATAGCATCAAGTCCTTAATTTCAGGGCTTCCTACCTTGACATTAACTTTGATTTAGGTGATCGCTTCATCTCCTTTGGTTCAATTTACATCACGGTGCATTGATAGGACTAAGAATGGCTTAGTTTATAATGGTTTCTAAGAATAGCAGTTCATTTTCAGTGAGGTCAGTTGCGAGACAGACGGTTGTCCTATCGTGAGCGGCGGAGAGGACTTTCATGATGGAGAAGGAAATCTCCACATTACAGCACCATGTTTCAGTATTGTGGAAGTGGCTTTGCACAGGGAAGAGGAGGAAGAAGGAGAGGGGGATGGGGAAAGTGTGGCATGGGGTGAGAGTGTGGCTATAGCTGTGGCAGGGTTGGAGATAGTGTCAGAGGTGGCATGATCTATAGTAGGTAGTGTAAAGCTAAGGCTGCCTGCTGTGGCATCAGGGGTGGCGTCGGAGGGGGCGGCAAGGCTGCCATGTAGGGCGCTGGTAGTGGCGACCTGGCGAGTGGCTAAGGAGGTGTTGTTTCGGAGGGGTGGGGGAAAGTAGCCACGAGTCGTGCAGTGAGAGAGAGTCAGGGGAGGTGTGGGACCCGGCAGAACAGGTCTCGACCAAGGAGATGGCATTGGTGTTGGGAAGGCAGGGGGGGGGAGAGGGGAAGAATTGGGTCATGGCGGAGAGGGGGAAGAAGAGAAGAGTACAAGTGGCCATGCTAAAGGGGCCACGAGTGATGAAGGGTAGAGAGGGTAGGTGGTTGGGAGTGTTGAGGGAGAGGTTGGTGCCAGTTGAGTGGAGGGACCAGAGGGCGATGTTGGGGTCTGGGGGCCCAAGATGGTTGATAGGGCCAAGGGGCCCATATGTAGTCGGAGAAAATGGTGGGTGGGGTGTGGGGAGAGGGTGCGGACACTTGTGCCAAGGGTCTGGCTTGCAGCCATACCCCCTGGCTGCTCATTGGCTTGTAACCTGGGGCACTCTCAAGAGAGTACCTGCGAGCTCAACATGACTTGCTAGCTCAACATGACCTGGGGCCCGACATAACCTTTTGTAGCTCAACATAACATTGTTAATCAATACAGTTTGGCAACTTAATACAGTTTCTTCGTAGCCTAATAGGATATTGCTATTCGACTTAAATGTCTTTATTTCTTTGCAGCTCAATGGAACATTACTACTCAACTTCAAAGTCTTAATTTCTTCATAAATCAATAGAATATGCCTATTCAACTTGAAAATATTTATTTCTTTTTAGATCAATGGAATATTGCCATTCAACTTTAGCTTATTTATTTCTTTATTGATCAATAGAATATAGCAATTCAACTTCACTGAATTTCAATAGTAGAACAACAATATCAAGTCCTACGGTTCCTATTATACTATTTTTATTTTATTTATATCAAATCTAAAGTGTAAGTACTGTAGTTACAGCTTAGAGGTACCTCCTTCAGTCAAAGTTCAAAAGCTACCTGCAAGCTCCTCAAGCTTCGTTTACTGAATCTGATATCCTCTTACCAATCTCGAATATTACCAATTCAATCACAATTATTCCTCCAGTTCCACTGACAGTTATGCTCCGCAGCCAGTAGATAGAGCCATATGAAGACACTGAGACGAGAATCTAGTCTACTCTTGCATCATTGAAAGGAACAGAACATGAGAAACTGAACCTTGCACATCTGGCACGCCAGTATGAAATTCCAGTTTCACGACTCTGAGCATGTTGGAATGGGGTTCCCTCAAAGCAAGATTGACCAGCAACAAGTAGAAAGCTTTCTCAAAACCAAGAATTGGTAGTATGTTAGTATCTTGATCAGTTAGATGCGAGCGGAATGAGTTCGCATCTGCAGATGCTTTCAGGTTGTGTGAATACAATCCGGAAATATTCTTATACAGGACCATCTCCAGCACCAGTCGTAGGTGAGCACTGGGTGCAACAGTTGCTTTCTTGTTATCCTGATTGTTCAATTCAAAAGGAACGTACAATTGATGTCAACAGAATGAATACTCATCAGTCATATGAGATACAAGATTGGTTTGAACGATACAAGGCTGTTTGGGATCGATATAGGATTCAGACCGAAGATTGCTATAACTTCTATGAAACCAGCTTGCAAATTGGCATTGGACATGACCAGTGGATTGTTACCTGCGACCTCTCACGTCAGTCATATTTGGCAAGTTCCTCAAGCCCAGAACTAATTTCTGTTTGTGATACTATTAGTGGTGATAGAGCAGTTTTACCACCTTTGGTTATCATCCTTGGTATTATTCACCAGGGGTCCTGGTATAGAGCAACACCAATACGGCAAGATTATCTTATCGGAACTTCAGGAAACCAGATACAGCAATAATATCTTGTCAAGAAAATGGTTAATCCATATTGAGCAGTTTTTGCAAGGGCAAAAAGTTTGCACTTATCGTCTTTTGCTTCTCGATGGCTGCGGATCCGACTGTACAAAGCAGTGCATCAATTTCTGCAACCAGCATGAAATCGTTGTCTTTTGTCTACTTCCTCAGACTAGCCATCCCCTTCCGCCTCTTGATGTTCTAGTATTTCCGTTCTATAAGCATTACCATGCTGAGGCTGTTAAGGCAGCTACCCATACAGGTTGTGGAGAGTTTGACAGAATAGAGTCTCTGGATTCTATTGACTCTATCCAAAAAAAGACCTTCATGTCAACAACAATCCAATCCGCATTTACAGCTGCTGGCCTTATCCTCTATAATCCAAATATTGTTATATTGAAGTTGCAGGAGACTGTTATGCCTTAAACCAGTCCTATTACACCACCAAGAGGCTGTGGGCCTACTGTTCCTCTTACTCTTCGTAGCCTGAAATGAATAGGTGAGGAAATACAAAAACATGCCTGAGACCTATTGGCATCTTTTGCGAACAAACTAAAAACGCTATTATAAGAAGGGTTAGCGCAAGCTCAGCCAGGAGCTTTGGTAAAGGAACATATAGAACATACTCAGGCAGCTGAAGAAGCATGAGATGCAAGATGTAAGGCACAAAACTGAAGGCAAATATAAAAAAAAGGTGTTCTTTATATTTCGCAAGCGCATTAAAAGGTAAAAAGTTGGGAAGATACACAGTTGGAAAAGGCGGAGAAACAGCCATAGTGGGCCAAAAATGCCAAGCCGCAAATTGAACAAGCTGAGCAAAAGCCTCTTCTAGATGAGATTCAATTATGATTGAAACAAGGGGGGAAAATTCAAGCCTATAAAAAAAGCATAGGAAAGCTTATTATTAAAGCTTTTAAAAAGCAAGTGAGATTAGGAAAAATAAATATAAATTAGAAGGTTTTGTACTATAGACTAATTCTGACATATTCAGCCACACTGTTGTATTTAGCCACATTGTTGAGCCACAAAATGTTGTGTTGATCTATAGGTCATGTTGAGCTGGCAAGTCATGTTGAACTGGCGGGCACTCTCTTGAGAGTGCCCCAGGTTGCGAGCGAGCGAGCAGCCACGGGGTGTGGCTGCAAGCCACACCCTTGGCACGAGTAGGGCATGGGTTGGAGCAGGACAAGTTATGCAGACTAGGTGTGGGATATAAAATGCGGGTAACCTTAAGAGCTGAGGGGACAGTTGGAAGTCTGGGTGGCCTTGGTGGCTCAGGGTTGGCCAGGGATTGTAGCGTCGGTCTAGGGTAGAGTGGGGAGGAGTGAAAGAATAGTCATGTTTGGAGCTAGTTTAGGGTAGGTGGTAGGCAGATAAGCTATTATTGCCAAGAAAGCCTGAAGAGAATATAATAGCCAGTTACTCTCCTATTTTGCTTCACTCATTGTTAGCCGAACTAAATGTGACGCGGAAGCAAGTATGATGTGACTTTTTTCTTTTTTTTTTCTGAGTGATATTTTATGATGTATCTTAATAGAATTTTATAAGCAGGTATATTGACTATAGTAGATTGTATAGCGTTATTTATATTTCTATACATAAATCTATCTTTCAAAATTATGAATTCTGATCCCTTGTCTATAGTGACATTGCTATTATACCTTTAGCATCAAATTCTCCATCAGTGTGATGGTTATCTCTGAATTCTTTCTCGACTTTCAAGGTTATTTGAAATTCTACCTCCTCTTCAGATAACTTCTGACTAGCACTTTTCTTATGGCCTCTTTTTTTGCATTTTAACTTTCAATTAGTTTTCCAATCTGAATGATAGTCAGCTACCTGATAACATATCAATAGCAAATACTCAGAGTTCCAATCAACTAGATGTGAAAGAGAGACCAAATCGAGCGCTGGAGTGGTTAGAGCAAGAGCCTGGAGAGAAGGCTAGTGTAGCAGTGGAGTTGTTTAATGTGAAGGCTTCGGCAATATGAATATATCAATTATGAAAGCAAAATCAGCAGCAAAACTCACATGGAACCTTCAATCAATATGTGGGTAATAATCTCATCTTGACAACAACTCAAGAGAAGGTAGTCTATATGTTTTGCTATCAGCAATTGGAGACTGCAATTGCAGCAACACTATCGATTATTTTTGCAGTAATTTGCAATCTTCATCAGCAAGAAACGTGTAATGCACTATCACAAGATTGGTTTCGATGAGGGCTGAAAAGAACTCGAAACCTGCATACAATTAAGACCAAGCCAATAGCTTTAATTGGAATTACAACGCATATGGAATCAGACTTGCACACCTATTTTGAGTACTATAAAAAGACCTTATAAAAGTATAGGATTCAATGAGCAAAATATGTTTACAATATGGATGAATCTGGGGTACGAATTGGCTGTCCAGCAGGAGAGCTGGTGATTGTTCCTACAGAGCCGAAAAAACTATATACTCCAAGTCCAGAAAATCGTCAGTCTGTTACAATCATTGTGACCATTTGTGTTGAAGGAAGTTTTCCATCTCTACCAGTTATAATCTGTCCTGGAGAAAGGATCATGGCCAACGTGATACATGAAAGTCTAAATTGTGCAGAGGTTCTTGTAGTATCTCCTACAGGATATACTAATGCGCAGATTGCTCTATATTGGCTTGATCACTTTATCAAGCATGTTGGATCTGGTCCTACTAAGTATTGGAGAATTCTCCTTCTTGATGGTTACTCTACCTACCATCAGGATGACTTTGTCATTAAATACCATGAGAACCATATTGTACCCTTCCAATTTCACTTCCATCTCACATATGTCCTCCAACCTCTTGGTGTGGGTGTATCCCATCCATGGAAGCACTACCATAATAAGGCTATTTATAATGCTCTATATGAACTTGATATCGAATATACAGTTTCCTCTTTCTTTCAAGATCTAGAAAACATCCGCCATCAAACATTTCTGAGCCATATGATTAAACCTGCCTTCACAGATTCTGGCATGTTTCCAATTTCTTATGAGACTACTTTGAAGAAAATACGTCATTATAATTCCAAAGCTAGTCAGATTGAGGAAGTGAATCAAATTGAGTCTGAGATTGCAGTGGATGAAAGTGGAGTATTGGAACTTGCAACTCTGCAAACAATATATTTTGAAAGTCAAAAGGGTATTCATGAATGGGTGGACCAGGCAGCGGTTTTTAGCCCAAGGACCAAGCATCAACTTGAGCAATAGACTGAAGGAACTGAGATCCTTCTTGCAAAGGCACTGCTGGAGGAGAAAATGTATCAAAAGATTCGTAAGCGGAATCAGGAGAAAGCTGCTCATAAAAGGACATCTCGAAGAGTAATCCAGAAAGGTGGAGTAATTATGGTAGAAGCTGTCTGTCAAAAAACGGATGAGAAAGAAGAAAAGGTCAAGGCAGCAGCTATTGAAAGAGCAAAAAAGAATGTACAAATTGCTGTTAATAAAGCAAAGGCAATACTGAATCGAAGTGGAATAGCCGCATGAAAGTTAGAGAAGGAATAGAAAAGAAATGTGCGAAGTATTACAATCCAAGGCAGGATAGTTCCACTAGACCTGTTAATACCAATTCCTGATCCTGAAAAGAATCCTAAGTACGAGGATCTTGAAACACTTCTACCTCCACCAGATTTGTTGCAGGCTCTATCCTGACTTGAATCTACTAGCTATTTTTTAAAGTCTCTGGAATGACACGGTGTAAGGTATCAGGCCTATGTGGTAAGTGTTTCCTTGGCAAGAGTGTAAGCTCTCGATCGCTAGCATAACTATAACATCCCCCTAGGCATGAAGAGCCTAAGTGACTAATGTGTAAGTGGACTATTGTTATAACTTGGACCGTCACCTACATTCTGGAGACTTTAAAAAACGGCTAGTATATCAGTTAATCATAGAATTGACTTGGAATCTGTAAGTAAATCTTAATTATATAAATAAATAATATGAACAAAAAGATAAATGTTTAAGCTAATATATAATAGGTGCCTCATAATAATCTAGCATTAAGGAGTCTGGAGGACGAGAGTCGTAATTTGGCTTTTGATATTGAATCTGATAGTGATACAGGTTCTTCCTGTATCTCACTAGATTCTATTGTTAGAAATGCTGATTTTATTGGCATTAATTAAGGTTTTTTGAGTTTTGTATTATTCTTCACCTAAGTGCTATATAGTTATAAGCTATCACTAAGAAAAGAAAAAAAAGAAAGTGATGTCGCAGTAGGTTCTGCCGACTATGAGGGAAGGGAAATAGAAGAATAACCAGCTATTACAGCTATTGAAAAAGAAAATGAAAAAAAAAAGTTTCTATACTCCTCAGCGCAACCACACCACTCCAACAAAATACAAGCTGGAAAATTTGAAAAAAAGTGATAATAACTTAATTGCAAAATAGATAATACAAGAAATATAGTGGAAAATTTGGAATATTTTACCCTTTTGTATAGCTTCCAGCCGTATCCAGCATAGCATAAAGTCTCTCAGATATACTTTTAATTTACCTATCGATTGTCTCTTAGGAAATTAGCTGCCAGTTGTTCTTAACTGCTCAAAATAATTTGGGAGCACTATCAGGCCTGCTTTCGAACCTAAAGAATAACTTTGAGAAGGTCAATTTGAGAAGGAAGCAGACATTCTCAATAGGAGTCACATGTGGAAAGGTGGGAGGCCAAAATAGACTTTGATATTGTTCCAAACCGTGATGAGAATAGCTGCTAGATTATGTTATACAAGGTTGAAAACAATATGTGAGGTGGTTTCACACTATGACTCACATTCCAGTCATGGGGTTTTGTATGACTTATGGTTATGGGTTATTGATATGTTTTATTAGTATTATTATTATTATGTTTCATTATACTTATAGGGCCATGCAGGTTATAAAGTAGCACCTAACATCCAAAGGCACCACATGGTACCAGATTCAATATCGCATCCCTTGCTATAATTGCAGCAGCTCTTTAAGGAGTATATCATACACCTGGCCTTGAAATTCTCCTCTTGGCCTAAAGCCTAACAAATACGGAAAATGGAAGTAAAAAAAAAGGAAATCCTGGCAGACCTGTTGCTGCACTCACTTGCTGCCTAGGGTGTGTAAATATAGATAAAACAGTTCTTGGAGATAGCTGGATAAGCATAGTCACAATGGTTGCAAGAGATCATAGTGTGAAGACTGACTGTGAACTAAGTAGGACAATATGATCTTCCACCAGTGTAGAGGTAGGCTGGGTACTCGGGGAGCAGGTAGTACAAGCAGGAGTCTTGTTGTATTAAATTGTGTGGTAGCCAAACGCCAAGCATCCAGAGTATCAAGTGGCGGGATTGAAACTAAGGATTGTGATTATTATTATCATATGTCATTATCTCGCATATATATATATTTTTTTTTTTAACTTATATGTTATTTGATTATGGCTCAAACACGTACATGCAGCTTGCGCGATGGCATACAAAAGCCTTAATTCCAAATGTCCTCCGCGCCCCAGGGGAAACATCGCCACAAGTGCCTCTAGTCTGGGACCAACCACACGTTCCCTCCCCAAAGCCCAGACAGCCAGCAAGCCGAAACAAAATAAAGAAACCCAAGCAACAAGAAGAGCAGGAAGCTACAAAAAACCCCACTGGCGTCATTGCAAACAAGTAAAGAAAAGTACACCCTAAAAGGTGCCCCACCGGGCGGTTGCGGAAAGTCACAATCCTGTGCGGCAGACCAATGGCAGGGTCCTAGCCTTTCGGCCTGATTAATCACCCTAAGGCGGGGAGACCAGGGGGATGGCCTCAGTAGGAATCGAAGGGGCACGGTNTTATAATAATAATAATAGAAGGGATTATCCCCACAAGGATTAACTCTGTGGGAAGGAGGGTGAAGGCCATAGGTAATGCCTGGGCAAGCAAGAGAGGAAAAGAAGTAGTCTAGCACCCCCCAGCGGGCAGGGTGCAAGACCAGAAAAGTGGTCATAGTTCTCTGGTGTGGAGACCTTCCCAATTAGGAAATCTTTCTCAAGGACTGCAGTTGTAACGGAGACGGAGGATGTCATTATCTCGCTTATTTTAGGTATTTTCTTTTTTCTTAACTCATATGTATACTTGATTATTGCTCAAACACATACATGCAGCGCACGCTATGGCATACAAAAGCCGTAATTTCACGTCCTCCGCGCCTCAGGGGAAAAATCGCTGCACGTCCCTGTCGTCTGTGACCAACCGCCCATTCCGTCCCCCAAGCCCAGACCCCCAGCAAGCCGAAACAAACTAAAGAAACCCAAGCAACAAGAAGAGCAGGAAGATACAAAAAACCCCACTGGCGTCATCTCAAACAGGTAAAACAAAGTAGAGTACCCCCTAAAAATGCCCTAACGGGCGGTGGCGGAAAATCACAATCCCGCGCGACAGACCTAGGCGAGGGTCCTAGCCTTTCGGCCTAATTTATCGCATTAAGGTGGGAGACCAGGGGGATGGCCTTAACAGGAATCGAAGGGGCAAGGTGATGCCCTAGTGAAAGGTGTAGGATGACATTGCGATGTCAGGGCCGAGATGTATAGAGGAGGCAGTAAGGTGCCAGCTGAGGTGTGGATGACTCCCGTGAAGAAAGTCGGAGCTGGGAAGAGGAGGCAGAGGGGGTGCCAGCCCAGCAGTGAGGATGCCAGCCACAAGGGGTGGATCACGGCGTTAGCAGCGTCAGAGCCACATTGAAAAGTCACGAGCAGGAGCCGGTTTGGACTGGGCAGGTAGAAGAGCTGCCGCGTGGTGAGGAGGTGGGGCCCCGAGGACCCGGGCAGTAGGGTGCCAGCTGACCCGAAGAGATGAAAAGATGGAAGACCCAGACCAGGTAAGGTACCGCCAACGATACGGCAGCAGGCTGCAACCGGGGTCACAGGAGCCATCCCCCCTCTAGGCGAACCACAGTGTTTTACTGCTTCTCTCATGTAGTCCCTTGTTCTGCAGGAGAAAGCGTCACTTAGCGGATGGGATACCATAACCGTGGGTTGCGAGGAGGAAGGACCAGGCCCGCGATAGCCCAGAGGACCAACAAGCCGACTGACCGTCAGACCAACCCAAGCTGCGAGAAAGCCGACGGTGCAAATACGAAGCGAGACTAGCAAATGCGGGGAAGAGTAGAGGCGAGGCCGCTGTGAGGGAACCCCAGACAGAAGGGAGGGCCCCCAGGAGGATTAACTCTGGGGGGAGGATAGTAGGGGCCATAAGTAGTGCCTGGCCAAGTGAGAAGTGAAAAGGATCGGTCTAGCACCCCCCAGCTGGGGGTGCGTGAACCCGTAAATGTGGTGATAGTTCTCTGGTGTTGAGTTGTTCCCGATTAGGAAACAAATTTCCATGACTGGCCCTGTAATGGAGACGGAGTATCTCATTATCTTGCTTAACTTTTTTTTTTTAACTCATATGTCTGATTGATTACTGCTCAACGATGTACATTCAGTTCACGCTATGGCTCACCTAGCCCTTAATTCCAAACGCATCAACAGAGGAAAGAAAACTAACGCTGCCATTCCTCCAAAAAGGGAACGCAAAGGCCCCTCGTATCGGCCACGATGACTAACAAGCAAGTACAGAAATCCCGCGCCTAATACCGGAACACCCGTCCACAAGGAAAAACATACGCAAAGCAAACAAATGCCCCTCCATGTCTGCCCATGACTGCCGCCCCAGGCATTTAACAAAAGGCAAAACCATAGTGCGTAAAGTAATATAAGNTCAGACCCCCAGCCAGCCGAAACAAACTAAAGAAACCCAAGCAACAAGAGGAGCCGGAAGCTACAAAAAACCCCACTGGCGTCATCTCAAACAAGTAAAAAAAAAAGTTAAATCCTGTAAAAATGTGCCAACAGGGGTTGCAGAAAGTCATAATCCTGTGCGGCAGACCTATGGAAGGGTCCTGGCTTTTCGGCCTAATTAATCGCCCTAAGGCGGGGAGACCAAGGGGACGGCCTTAGCAGGAATCGAAGGGGCAAGGCGCTGCCCGGGTGAGAAGTGTAGGATGACATTGCGATGTCAGAGCCGAGATGCGTAGAGGAGTCAGTGAGGTGCAAGCTTACGTGGATGATCCCCATAGACGAAGGTCGGAGCTCGAAAGAGTAGGCAGAGGGGATCCAAACCCGGCAGAGAGGATGCTAGCTGAAAGGGATGGATGATGCCGCAAGCAACATCAGAGCCGGAGTGAGAAGTGGCCGGCCGAGGCCGGCTTGGAGTGGACAGGTAGAAGAGCTGCTGCATGGTGAGGAGGTAGGGCCCTGAGGACCCGGGCAGTACGGTGCCTGCCTACCCGTGAGGAGGAGAAGATGGAAGGCCCAACCCAGTAGAGGACGGACAACGATACGGCAACTGGCTGCAACCAGAGTCACGGGCTCCGTTCCTCCCCCAGGCCAGGGACAGTGTTTTACCACTTCTCTCATGTATTCCCTGGTTCTTCCAGAGAAAGCATCACTTGGGGGATGGAATACGATAGCCATGCCCGGCGGCAGGAGGGAACAGGCCCCCGATAGCCCAGGGGACCACCAAGCAGACTGACTGTCGGACCAACCCCTCCTAGAAAAAGTGCCGACCGCGCAATCCGTAAGTAAGCTTAGCGAAAGTGGGGAAGTGTAAAAGGGGAACCACCGTGGGTCAGTTCCAGACAGAAGGGATTATCCGAGTGGAGAATCTCACCTTCCCAACAAGCTAAGTTTCCCACCCAGCTGATCAGAGTCTTGAGTACAATTTGTAACTATCTTCCTGAAGGGCAAGACCTAGAGCAGTGCAATCCCCTTCTTCAAGCACCTTGGAGTACTACCATTCTTGGTTTCTACTCAAGACTAGACATCAACATANTTATACCTGACATGGGAGACAAGGTGCGGGGACGCTACCAGGAGGTGGGAGGCGATCCAGGGCGCCACCAACCTGGCGGCAGCATCAATGGGGAGGTGGACACGGAAGGACCGGGAGATCTTTGTTGGCCAGCGGGCTGGGCGGGCATTGCCCCCCACCCCCCTGAGGAGGGTTATTCTTTCTGACGGGGCCCGCCACTTGTCCCACGTGGGAACAGAGGGATCGCGCCTTGCAGCAGCGGGGTTGGAGTGAGGGGGAGAACAGAGGAGGCGCATGGCGGCGGACCGCCGCTTCGTGGCTCAATACGTTGCAAGAGGGTGGAGGGCTGCCTCCGCATAGAGGGCTGGTGTGGGCGTAGAGGAAAAAGAATTGGTGCACCACCTGAGAATAAGGTGCCAAAAGGTGTGCATCCTTGTGAGGATAGGGACGGAGGGGCTAAACACGTCATCTCCGTAGGTGAGAATAGGGAGGAGGAGGCCGACAACAATCTTCCTGTTGCACTAAGGAGACATGCATTTCCCGGCATCACTGAGGCGCTGAACAAGGACGAAGGAGGCCTGAGCGAGTGCGTGGCGACGAGTGAAGTTAGCAGTTGGGTCCATGGTTGGGGTGAGCCAGTAGCCCAGCCACCTGACCAAGAGAGAGGGGGGAACGACAAGTCCATTCAGGCAAATGGGGGAAACACATAAAGGGTGGTTATCCCTGGGGGTGCGCCAGTGGAGGAGTTCGGTCTTGGGCACTGAGAACCCCACACCTAACCGACGCCGGATCTCCAGGACGGCCAGGAAGTGATGCTGAAGCAGGCGAATATTGAAATGGTAGGTGGAGGAGGCAACGGTTAGCGAGAAGTCATCCATATACGAAACAAGCAAGCCCCTGGGTATCGCAAGGTGGAGGGAGGACACATAAATGACAAACAAAAGAGGAGAAAGCGGGGACGCCTGGGGGGTGCCCACTGCCACCGGAGAGACTGTATTGGGCGCGCCCTGGAAGACTAGGCAGCACTCTCGTTGTGATAGAAAAGAAGAGACCAAGTGAACCAGGTAAGCCGGGGTATGAGCCCTTCTGAGAATCGTGGCGACTTGGGGGGCATTGACATTGTCAAACCCCCCCTTGATGTCCAGGAAAAGTCTGGAGACCCTAAGGCCCGCTGACTGGAAGAGCTTGACCTCATGGGACACCGTAGGGATTGCCTCATAGCATCCAAGGCCCGCCAGTGAGCCACACTGCTGCGGGTTCAGGTGGCCGGACGTCCGAGCAAAGGCCGCAAGGTGGAGCGGTACGATCCTTTCCAGAATTTTGGAAACCGTCTCGAGTAGGACTATGATGCGGAAAGAGGAGGATGAGGAATAGTCGGGCTTCCCCGGCTTGTCAAGGACAACCCCGTTGGCCTTCTTTATCGAGGTTGGGTGGAAGCCGTGGCGGAGCAGGGGAGAGAGCAAGGGGGGAGTAGGGAGGAGTTGGCATGGTGGACGCGCTCCCAGACCCCGCATGGGACTGAGTCGGGTCCTGGGGCTGAAGAGGAGGATGATCGGCGGAGAGTGGAGGAGACTTTGGCAGGGGTGACCGGTGGTACTGCGACGAGCTCGGGGAGCAGGCGCAACGGACCGGAGCGACTGGGCTCGGCAGGGAAAAAGTGAGAAAGCAATGCAGGGTTAAGGGCTTCCGGGGTTTAAGCCCCTGGAAGGTTTGGAAAACGTGGTAGGACTCCACCATACACGAACTTCTTGGCGGTCCAGACCTCACTAGAATCAACTCCGTCCCGGAAGCTCTTCCACTGGGTGGCTTTGGCTTTCGCGATGGCCTTAAAATAGGTAGAGCGGTCCAGCTTGATCGCAAACAACAAGGCTCGGCCCCGATGGCATAGACGCAAGACGCTGTGAAAGACGTGGCAGAGTTCCACGAGGTCCGGGGACCACCACGGTTTCGTGTATGAGGAGGAGCACTTTGTGGGTGTATGCCCCAATGGGATAGCGGTGATGGAGGCTAGCAAGGTATTAAACCACTGGGACAGGGAGGAGTACGTGAGGACTGCTGGTGGACTAGGGAGGTCGAGGGCCTTGAGGGCGGGGAGACCAGCAACCCAATTAGTGCTTTTCCGGTTGAGCCGGGGAGGGGGAGGGCGGGAGGCGGGTGAGACGAACTGAATAGAAATTGGAACGTGGTCCGCGCCTGTCAAGGGGAGGGCAGTGCGCCAACGCGGGAAAAAGGGGAGCATTGCATCATTAACAAATGCAAGGTCGAGGACTGAGGGGCGGGTGGCAGGATTGAAGGGGAATCTAGTATATATCCTAGGAGTGTTTAGCAGGGTGAACTGACGGCGGTATGCCATGCTAAAGTAGGGGGTGGAGACCGCGAGTTCGGGGGGGTTGACAACTCTGGAAGGATCCGTGGCTGGATGGCGAAGATTAAGGTTACCCAAAGAAACAACTGGAAAGTCATGCCTAGGAAACAACAGTGAGGGGGCAATCAAACGCGCCATCTTGTTCAGGGTGGGGAGTGCACAAGAATTATACAGCCGAAAAAACAAATGCTGCGAACCAAAGACGCCGTCATACCAGTGAAAGTCCACTGCCATCTCGTCGCCACGGTCAAAAAACACTGGAAGAACAGACATAGAGGCCAAGAGGTGGTCATAAACATACACCGCCACCCTTGACTTATAGGATTTCGAAAAAGGAGGAAAAAACGCCTGGTAGGGGCATGCAGAGGGGAGGGCGCCCTTCCAGAGAGGAAGGTCCTAGGGTGCAACAATCAAAGGGGAATTCTGAACCGAGGTAAAGAAAGAAAACAAAGTATGAAAAACATACATGGTACCGAGGCAATTATGTTGGACAAAGGAGAGGACAGGCATAGGGGTGACATTAGGGAACGACAAGCGGGGTAAAGACTCCAAGTGTTGGGACGCGGGTTGTGGCTCCATTAACCAAGAATGTTGACGTCATCGGAGGCTAGCCCCTCCGCCCAGTCCGAGGCTGGGGGTTGGGGGAATTGCGCTCCTTGGGGAAAAACCGGGTGTTGAGGCATGGGTGCAGCGAAGAGGCGCGGGGCATCAGGGAGCTCATTCTGAGCATCCAGGGCGGCCTGAATTCCACTCCTGGTTACGGGAGGCAACCGAGGGGAGGGGGCACAGGGAACAGGTGATGCTACCACTGAGGCGGGGCGGGTTGGGCGCGATGGGGTTCGGGGAGGCGGGGGGATGACCGGGGCATCCGGGAGGTGGCGTTCCCTAGCGGCACGAAGACCCTCCCGGATCTCCACTCCGACAGGACACTTGGGCGAGATAGCCAGGTGCTCATCGTCGCAGTTGACACACCGCGAACGAGGGGCGACACAGCAGTCGGCAACTATTTTGACATTCCCCTGTTTGGGGCGTGAGGCATTCCTGCAGCGGTATGCCGACCTCTGATGGTACTTGGCACAGAAGGGGCATGATCATTATTATGTATCATTGCGCTTAATTTTATTTTATTTTATTTTATTTTTAACTCATATGTCTGAATTGATTATGGCTCAACGACGTACATGCAGCTCGCCCTATGGCATACCAAAGCCTTAATTCCAAACGCAAAACCAAAGGAAACAAAACTAACACTGCCTTTCCTCCAAAAACGGGACGCACAAGCCCCTCGCATCACCTACGATGACCAACAAATAAGTAAAGAAATCCTCCTTCTGATACCGAGACACCCGTCCAGAAGAAAAAACGTAAGTAAAATAAAAATACCCCTCCATGACCACCCGCGACTGCCGCCCCAGGCATTCAACAAAAGGAAAAATCATAAGGCGCAAAGTAATAAAAAGTAATGAAAACCCTATCCCCGTGTGGAGTAGGGGGTGTTTGGGTCTGACCCCGGTGGGGTCAGTGAAGCTGAGGCTGAAGCAGCCCTAATTGGCGGCATTGAGGGAGGGAAGCCAGTAGCAGTGGCTGATATGTAGGCGGCTAACCCCAAAATGAGGGGAGTGAGCGAGTGCGTGGCGACGAGTGAAGTTAGCAGTTGGGTCCATGGTTGGGGTGAGCCAGTAGCCCAGCCACCTGACCAAGAGAGAGGGGGGAACGACAAGTCCATTCAGGCAAATGGGGGAAACACATAAAGGGTGGTTATCCCTGGGGGTGCGCCAGTGGAGGAGTTCGGTCTTGGGCACTGAGAACCCCACACCTAACCGACGCCGGATCTCCAGGACGGCCAGGAAGTGATGCTGAAGCAGGCGAATATTGAAATGGTAGGTGGAGGAGGCAACGGTTAGCGAGAAGTCATCCATATACGAAACAAGCAAGCCCCTGGGTATCGCAAGGTGGAGGGAGGACACATAAATGACAAACAAAAGAGGAGAAAGCGGGGACGCCTGGGGGGTGCCCACTGCCACCGGAGAGACTGTATTGGGCGCGCCCTGGAAGACTAGGCAGCACTCTCGTTGTGATNGAGGGGGCGACGCCCCCATCGAACTCGACATGGGAGACAAGGTGGGGGGCCGCTAACGCGAGTCGGAAGGGGATCCAGGGTTCCACCAGGGCGGCAGCTGCATCGAGGGGGAGGTGGACCCGATAAGACCGGGAAATGTCGGTTGACCAGCGGGCTGGGCGGGCATTGCCACCCACCCCTCTGAGGAGGTTTATTCTGTCTGACGGGGCACGCCGCATGTCCCAGGTGGGAACAGAGGGATCTAGCCTTGCGGCAGCGGCGTTCGCGCGAGGAGGGGAGCATAGGAGTCGCATGGCGGTAGCCCGCCTTTTTGTGAGTAGATATGTCGCAATGGGGTGGAGGGCTGCTTCTACATAAAGGGTGGGGATGGGTGTAGACGAAAAGCAACTGGTGCACCACCTGAGGACCTGGTGCCAAAAAGTATTCATGCTTGTGAGCATGGGTGTGGAGGGACTAAACGCGTCGCCACCATAGGGTCAGGATGGGGAGGAGGAGGCCGACAACGAGTTTCCTGTTGCACCAGGGGGACATGCCCTTCCCGGCGTCACTAAGGCTCTGAACTAGGCCGAAGGAGGACTGAGCCAGGGCAAGGCAGCGAGTAAAGTGGGCAGTTGTGTCCATGGTCGGGGTGAGCCAAAAGCCCAGCCACCTACCCAAGGGAGAGGGGGGAAGAACAAGGCCATTCAGGCAAACGGGGGAAACACATAAAGGGTGGTTGTCCCTGGGGTTGCGCCAGTGGAGGGGTTCGGTCTTCGGCACCGAGAACCCCGACGCCCAGCCGATGCCCGATCCCAAGGAGGGCTAAGAAATAATGCTGAAGAAGACGAATATTGAAGCGGTAGGAGGAGGAGGCGACTGTCATAGAGAAATCATCTACATATGGGGCGACCAAGCCACGGGGAATCGAAAGATGTAGGGAGGAGACATAAATAACGCACAAGAGAGGAGAAACCGGGGACCCCTGGGGGGTGCCCACTGCCACCGGGGAGAACGCGTGGGGCGCGCCCTGAAAGACTAGGCGGCACTCTCGTTGGGATAGAAACGAAGAGACCCAGCTAACCAGATAAGCCGGGGTACGGGCCTTCCTGCGAATCGTGGCGAGTTGGGGCGCGTTGACATTGTCAACCCCCTCCTTTATGTCGGGGAAGAGCATTGAGACCCTCAGGCCCGCTGAGTGGAAAGGTTTGACCTCGAGGGACACAGTTGAGATCGCCTCATAACATCCAAGGCCCGCCAATGAGCCACACTGGTTCAGGTTCAGGAGGCCGGAGGCCCGGGCGAAGGTCGCGAGGTGGATCGCTACTATTCTCTCTAGAATCTAGGAAACTGTCGCGAGGAGGACTATGATGGAGAAGGAGGAGGGCGAGGAATAATCTGGCTTGCCAGGCTTGTCGAGGATGACCCCATTGGCCTTCTTCATCGAGGCTGGGTGGAAGCCATAGCGGAGCAGGGGACAGAGCAGGAGTGGGAGTAGGGAGGGGTTCGCATAGTGGACG
>PYWC01000003.1:941241-986624 GCA_003182015.1 Tuber magnatum | reverse complement strand
TTCCCAAACTCCCCGAGGGACTTCGTGTTGAAAGGTAGGGTAACTCAGATCCTTGAACAGGGTAACCCAAGCCTCAAGGCAGGGTAACCCAGTCCTGTGGGTAGGGTAATCTTGTCCGGTGGACAAGTGGACCCCCTCCTGTTACCCTATCCTGTCCCACTGTCGGAGATAGACACACTGGGCCTTTCTTCAGTTATCCAGCCTAGCTGTGTATTGCCCCTTCATAGATCCCTAAGTCTGCTGACACCAATCCCGTGTGTAACTATGTACCCAAATGCTTGTGTCCACTAAGTCTGCTCATCTCGGAGCCCGGGCCATCGGGTCTCCGTAGGTCAAGTACTCACTTGCCTGCCGGTTCCTACCATTTCGCCTCCGGGCTACCTGTATGGGTGTAGGTTCCAGCTACTATAGTTCATGTATGCTGGGTCGTTACATCAACCAAGTATATTTAGAATACTGTCAGTCAAAGTCTCCTGTTTCCATTGTGGAAATCAGTGGTCTTTAAATACAGCATATCGCTTATCTCCAGTAGGAGCGATATTTCAAAATATTATGTGTATCAACTAATAGCATACAAAACAATACAAGTATCAAATGATACTGTGAAACCAAATATAAAACATTGTATGTATCAACTGATAGCACAAGAAACAATACAAGTATTAAATGATACTAATGTTCGTTACGGGATGTCCCGGTCCCCAAAACATCCAGGGCTCTGCCCCCATTCCCTGCCCCGCCCTGCCTTATGGCCCAGGGGGGGGTCTTCCCTGTTCGGGTCCCCACCCCTCTCCCTGTTCCAGTCCCCGGCCCTCTCCCCGTTCAGGTCCCTGCGCCGTTTCTGGCCCTGGACAGGGCCCCATCCATTAATTATCCCTGGACAGGCGCTCACATTTTTTCCTATTCCCCGTTCAGGTCCAAATCAGCCTTTGCTGTACCTCCAATTTTATTGCTTACGGTGAGCCGTAACTACCCTTTGGAGATCAGATGCCCAATTCCAGGATATGCATAAAACCATTTATATAACAGGTATACTAAAAATCCCACAGTATATCATACGTAAAGTTTTATCATATGCATCGTGTATTCATACGTACAGCACTACCAAATGCACAGTACTATCATATGCACAGTGCTATCATACACACAGCGCTATCATACGCACAAAATCATATACTTAGTAGTTTTCCACACAACGGTTCTCAAAATCCTACACACTCTAGATAATCTTACCTACTATATTGGTTTATTGATCGCATAGCTTACAGTAATGTCAGAGATGAGTATTTATCAACTAGGACAATGACCATATAAATAGAGTGAAAACTAGTATGAATAGAAATGTTTGGATTAGTGATACCAAACAGGTAGAAATCATGTACCACTGCCCATTTTGCTAAAGTGGCCACGAAGGCTGCGAAATGTAGAAACACACACAAAAGAAAAGAAACACCAGAGAGATAATCCCTAGGTGGGCCCAAAGCCAACCAATCCCACCAGCCTTAGCACCAATCCCACTCCATCTATCCCACTAACCCCCGCTCCACCAATCCCGTCAGCCCCAGCACCAATCCCACTCCACCAATCCCACTAGCCCCTGCTCTACCAATCCAAGCTTCTCTGCCTCCAATACCAGACTCCCTGACCACTACCCACTCCAAGACCCTCCTGCACTCCAGCCTCTCCCATGAGTAGGGTGCAAGGGGGTGGTATTACTCCTCCCACCGGTTATACGTCTAGGGGTATTGTTACCCCCACCCTGGGTTAGACCATGGGCACCGGACGGCCCTCCTCGACCACGAGGTAAAGCCTCACCACCATCGCCCCTGCCATCCCCATCTCGACCCCCATCCCCATCATTCTTATTTTCATTCCTGTCTCCATCCGTGTACCCATTATTTTCCCCCCCATTATTGCCACCGCCGTCACCATCGTCACCGTCGTCACTACCATTTTCCCCAGCATCCCGCGCTTTGCTTAGGAAGTGCCGACGCCCACTAGGGCGAGACCGATAGTCATCGTTGTCATCATCATGATCGTCGTTATTTGGGGCAGGGGGGTTGGGAGGACAGGCCGGCGCATTCTCATGCCGCCTCTGTTCCTCCCGGGTCGCCTGATCAGGCTTTCCAGCCATGATGTTCAAAACGTTGTCAACTAACCTCAAGTCCGGGACCATGAGGGTAACCTGACCAGCATGTGCCACGCCCAGGGCGCCATCTATGAAGAATTAATAAATCATATAAACTTATTAGGATAGGACTGGGAGCTCAACTTACCAGCCATGTTCATGACCAGGTGTTCCTCCGCTACCACTGGAAGGTATTCAACAGCCGACCTTTATCAAGGTAACCGCTGCTGGAGAGGGAGGTTGGAGACAATTTCCTGGCAGAGACGGTAAAATGGGGCTTTTGGGATCAGGTATCCCCCATCCCAGTAATACTTGATAATTTCAGCCATCACCAACCTTCCCATGGGGTATCGAGCAGGGCGCTACAATCCATTCACAACTGCGCCAGCTTTCTTCTTGCCCAGATGCCTTGTTGGAGGCCCCCAATTGCCACCCCCCTTTGATCCTAAGATGCCTTCGTTTCCTTTGCTTTCCAGAGGCATTGAGAAATTTTCCTTCGCTTTTTAGCTTTTTGGGTTTTTGGTTTTTTAGTTTTTGTAGTTTTCTAGTTTTTTGTTGGTTGGGAGCGGGTTTTGTGGACTTTTTTTTTTTTTTGGTAGAGGGTTAAAGGTGAGTGTCAGGGGTGAGTAAGAAGGAGGTAGGTGGGGAGGGTGGATGAGGAGGCGGGTGGGGAGGTTCTGGTCAAGAACATTAGGGCTTTTAATCAGAGTGAGAGTGTGTGATTGGTGTTGGTAGGGCAAGGTGACTCGTGGCTATGAGTAAGTGTACATGCCTGCGTCCCAAATCTGTACGTATGCATGCATATGCATGCATATACGTTTGTTTGCGTATGCACCCTATTGTTTCTCAAATGAACAAGTAGTGATATTAGTGTTGGATGAAGGAAGAAGTTTGTCTGGAGAGAGGGAGGCTGCAAGATATACCCATGGGGATTCATACTCTCTATCTATTAAGCTACTTTGTCAAACAAATCAAGTTCCCTGTAGCTTAGGCATATTTTGATTCATGAACAATGATGCCTGACCGGAACAATGTTACTGTAAAAAGTGGGTAGAGCCATATACCCTTGAATTGTACATTGAACAAGTTTGAGCAAGACTGTAACCGAATAATTGTTGAGACAAACATTGTACTATGCTTTTCACATAGAATTGCCTTGAAAATTGTGTATGAAAGGTTGTATGTGTATAAAGATATATCTTTCCTCTTCGAATATCAAGCATACAATCATAATTACTAAATGATGTCAGTAGGCAGTACATACCAATGTCAGTTATTTCAAAATGTGATTTAACCTAGGTCAAACATACAGTCTGCTTCAGCGTTATTCTATCTACCTATGATACTATAGTATAAGCACTTAGTTGAGGCTTTAGGGTAATTGCACTTACAATTTATTTGGTGGGGTGTTTTGTAGGTGGGGCATGGTTGGCGTCAGACGTGTTTCCATTTCTGGAGGTTTTCAAGTTTTCAACAACACACTCCTTCTCTTTTCCCTTTATAACATGAGATAAAATGTGGCTTTCCCCTCAAAACCTTCTAATATCTTACAAATTAGCCGTCACCTAACTCGCACCACACTGCATTAGCAAAAAAACATCCTAAAAAAGACCTTCCACCACACCGCTTCTACTCCCACTTGCCGCATACAAATTCTACCCTACCCACCCCCCATCCACCCTATCCCACCACTTTATCGCTTTCTCCGCTCCCCAACTTCCTAAAGCTGTTTTGCGCCCCAATTATTTTTCCAAAATCATACGCACAGGTATGCACAAATCATATGCACAAATCATATGTAGAAATCATAAGCATAAATCACACGTACAAGCTAATAAGAGAATAGAACACACCTCAATGCCATCTGCGCACAAGTGGAAATTGCTTCTAACAGAAGCCTTGGGTCACTCATCGGACCCAGAAACCACCTGCCTGAATGAGCATCTAGTGAATCTTACACCACTTGAGACTGCCTTTGAACGTGCCTGTGCCAATAGGGGAAACCATCTGAAGCAACACCGAGTGTTTGTGCAGAGCTTTCCGGACTACCTCGCTCTTAGCGACAATGTCACAGCTGTGATAGACCAAGAGATGGTGGTTGAAGAAAATGAAATCCGGGAGCAGGAACACTGAGCGATCCTGGCAGATTGGCAGCAACACTATCCGAACTAGTTCGATGAACGCAGTTTGCCACTTGCTGACCTGCCAATCCCGATCAAAGTCTCTACCCCCCCTGGTTCCCCCGTGGACTCGCCAAATATTTTGCCGAAGGTACGACCTGTAGCTCTGATAAAAAACCTCCTTGAGCAGGTAACAAAGAGGCCCCAAAGCCATACAACTGGGTCTCCTACCTTTCCTAGAGCCAGTACAACCGCATCAATACCTCTGCCTTCCTTTCCCCCCTCTTTGTCCCCCCCCAGTGCCTCCCCAACCCTCTCCCCCTTATGTTGGCCTACGTAAGTAGACTTGCCAGTTTCAAGCAAGGACCGCGGAAGGAATCAGGAGCGTGGCACCCTTACTATCTTGCCAGAGCAGCGCATCCGGTTCGATCCCCCTATCACGAGCATCTATCTTGGGAAGCATAAGTACAGCACCAGAACCCACCCCAAAATGAACCAGGCTCAACATTGGACTCAGCAGAAGGAGCTCTGACATGAGTCTTACACAGTCTGGTATGTCATCTTGATTCCCTAAACCCCACCTAAATGATTGCCAAGCTCTATTAGTGACATCTATACTAACATTTAAGGTTGTTTTAACTCTTCCCAATCCCTTGATACCTGCCACCGCTAAAGAGCGTACTTCTGACTTTCGGCTGACAGGGCGCAATCTGGAGGGGGATTTGGACATGTCGGTCCAGGAGGAGGAGCGGGATAAAAAAGGTAGACCTTTGATTGATTGGGCAAAGCCCATCGAGTAGCTATTGCCCAATGCTGAGGTCTACGAGGAGTGGGAAGAGGATGAAGAGGATTGAGAAATCGCCTTTGGCAATCTCTACACATAACGACCCAGCATACATGAGCTACGGCAGACGGAACTTATACCCATACAGGTAGCCAGGAGGCGAACTGGTAGGAACCGGCAGGCAAGTAAGTACTTGACCTATGGAGACCTGATGGCCCGGGCTCTGAGAATGAACAGAATTGGCTGGTCAGGGACTTAGGTACCTGGATACAGTTGGGAGCGGTGTCAGTGTACTTAGGGACTTCTGAAGGGGCAGTTGCTCACCTAGGTCAGGTAACTAGAGACAGGTCAGAAATGTCTATCGCCGGCGATGGGATAGACAGGGTAACAGGGAGCAGTTATCTTGTCCACTGGACAAGGTTACCCTACCCTCAGGATCAGGTTACCCTACCCAAAGTCCTGAGTTACCCTGCCTTTCAATACGAAGTCCCTCCGGGAGTTCGGGAAAATTGACCAGAATGTTTGTCACACGAGGCCATGCATGATAATGGAATCTGGGGTTCTGGGGGATGCTATTGGGTGAGCTACATAGCTCCGATGAAGCTGTAAATTGGAGACATTATTCCTATCATACCCCGCCGGCCCAGCCTTGAGGCCGGGACGTCATGGGCAAACGGTAGTGTAGTTGTGCGCAGTCTAGCAAAGAGGAAGCTTTGAAGACCTGCTTGCAACACCGTATACGTCACTGCTGTCCGGTCGACCGTAAGCTGTTCGCAGGATATATAAGGGGGCATAGGGTGGAAGGTGGAGTACCTCCTCCAAGTTGTTTGGAGTAAAACGGACCAAAACTGACGCAGTTAACGGGTGTTAACCGTGGGGGTCCTGAAGGTAGTCCCGGGTGGTGCTGGGGTGACTGGGAGAGTTTTACACCTACCAAGCCCGAAAGTGTCCCCAACGCTATAGGCTCTGAAAGGGAAGTGCAGAGACACTAAAAGCATGATTCCTACCACAGGTAAGGTAGATCCGAGGTAGTGGTCATGGGTAGTGCCCATTGGATCACTCCTGGACTACTGTGTCCTGTGGAAGACACCAGAAGCCCGAGACCCGTAAATAGTAAATAGATAAACTGCTCACGGTAGTTTCCAGAGTCAATTAGAGATGAATGCATATGGGAAGGGTGTCATAGATAGTCTAGTTCATGAGGTGCCTTGACTGTTAGCGACTGGCAAGACACCGATGCGCAGAGGTTTTCACTCCTGCAGGCAAAATGGAAACGCACCACAGAAACGATAACCGCATAAGGTGAACGCCGACTAGAGTGTGTCGACACATGTATGCCCATCGGACTGCCCTTAGCGGAGAGGAGTGTGCTCGAATGGTTGGAGTAAACTGATGGGGGAGTTTCTGGTATAAGATAAAACTACCTGAAAGTCTATACGAGAACTCTCCTACTCCAACAATCAATCCTCTCGAGACCTTAATTGAGTGAAGCATCAGGCTTAACGATATTAAGTTTTACCGCTTACTTTACTCTTACATTGGTGTGAACTTTTGGTGATAAGTTTGAAGTTGTTCAGTGTGATCATAACGTTGGGATCCATCTTCATAGTGGTGCCCCCTTTACAGTATATCGTTAAGCGAGCTCCTCGCTTATCTCCTCTCCTGATTAATTGTTTCTGACCTTCCGCACTGACCTTGCGTGAATACTAGTAACCTTGTCTAGAACAAGTAGCCCAGGGTGGAAAGCGCAATGGCTTGTACCGAACTTCGAACCAGAATGGAGTCCAACTTGGATTCAGACCTTGAACTTGACGAGAATACCACCAACACGTTTCGTGTATCGGTTTTCGTGGATATTTGTGGTATCGACTGGGACACCCACCAGCTACTCTTGGAGGCTGCTCCTATTCAGTTACCCATGGAATGTCTTGATCTCCTGATTACAGACCCTCACGCCGCAGCACTCTCATCTTTCCAAGCCCCTACCCTTGTCCACAACATGCTCCCTCCCCCGCCGCACGGGGTTCCCTTTAGCGAGTTCTCCCGCGAATTCGTCGAACCTTATATTGTCCGAGAGGTATCCAGGTCCATTGAGGAGGTGAAGAGGGAACTGAAGAACTGGAACACCAAGCAACAGCAGGTGTTTCACACACAGATCACTACAGCAGCGGTGGAATGGATGAAGGTGCAGCAAGAGATGTACCTGCGGATGATAAGGGATCAGCAGGCATTGAAGACTCGGATGACAGCCTTGGAAAAGGCTTTTGAAGGAGGGTATAGTATTGATGCTGAGAATGATGTACTGATATTAGAGGTCACGCCCCCACTCCCACTCGTCCATACCAAGCCCAAGAACTTCGGCATGGAGTTGGGCATGAGGGCTAGAGACGACCGGTGGAGGGCATACCTGAGCCCAATTGGTATACGGATGTTGGAAAGCCTGAAAGGTCAGGGCTACAGCTATACCTCCTCCTTACCAAGAGCATCTACAGGCTCCCTGTTGGTCCCTCCCCTCTATTGCCTGCACTAGGTCAGGCAGCCCCACAGTCAGGCCATTTGATGGATATCGAGTAGGAAAAAGGACTTCCAAGCCAAAGGGTATTACAGCCCTGGACATGCCTGACCCCACTTCTCGTCCGACCCCGGCTCCTATTATTCTGCCCGCAACACCGTCAGTTGCAACCTCTATACCACCTATCGCTGCCCCAAGACCCACACCTCTGCCAGTCTCACTGCCTGCGTCTGAAACCTTTCCTGCCACAGCGTTCCCACCAGCAGTATCGGCTACCCCAGGGTTCCAGCCAGTGTGCGCTGCGCCACCTAGATTCTTCGAACAGGTAAGATGCTAGGAGGAGCGAACACCCATGGCTCTGTCACCAGGGACTCCGATCTCCGGACCCAGGATGCCTGTTCGCTCCATTCCTTGGGCACCGGTTATTCCCACGGCACCCTCGAAGCTAAGTCTTCCTCCCGGTCTCCCTACTATCACAAGTGGTTATTCGGACAGCCCAGACGAGTTCTGTCTATCAGGCTGCAAGTTGGAAGAGACCTGGATGGGGTGGATTCATTACGACTCCTATGGGTGTAGAAAGTAACCATGGACCCCAGTGAGGTATAGAAGGAGGTAGAAAGAAGGAGATGGATGACCAACATGTGGGTACTGTGGGTCATGGAGGCACGCTGGCCCCCCAATGCAACCCTTGAGTTGTCCAGAGTTGCAGTCTTTTCTGCGCATAACACGGACGGCGCCCAACCCAACTTCTGAGAGTAGGCGACGCCCTGTTCCACCACCGGCGTCAGGACCATCAGGGGCTAACCCCCTGGAGGATGGTAACAAGGATGGCCAGGAGGAACGGTTTGATGGGTACAATAGACCCTGGGAATCCCAAGGCAGGAATACTGAAAGTAGTAGGGACCGAAATGCACCACCCGGAGGTGGTAAGGCGGGAGCAGGCAGAGATCGAGGGGACTCTGACAATGACAGCCCGGATAATGATGGCGATGGAGATTCTCTCCCAGATTTGACCCCCTTCCTCGGTGCTCGCAAGGATCACTAGAGCAACGAGAAGAAATGATGGTGGGACTGCCATGCTAAGAAGCTAGCAAGGGAACTACGGAGCAGATCGACCTCAGGGCCATCCTCCCAANGCGAGAGCCCTGAGGGGCACTGGTTCAGCTTCTAGGCCAACACCAAGACACCGGCAGAAGAAGCCGGAGAAGCTGAGTGGTATGCCTCCATTCAAGGACAAAGTTACAGCACTCGCGAGCCTCTTGACCTTGGTAGAGGTCAAATTTGAATACTTTGCGGATTCCAAGTTAACCGACATGGATAAGGTAAACTTGGTAATCCCCCTTCTTGAAGACTCCGCCTGGGCATAGTGTTTGGGGTTGCATGGGCACATTAACAAGGAAGCCGCTAAGCGCACGGGCATCCCGGTCACAGATAGCAACCCCTTACGGACATGGAAAGGGTTACAAGAACGGCTGGAATGAAGTTTCGGCGGAGACTAGGCCGAGCAGGATCGATCCCTTCTTGAGTGGCGTGACCTTGTCATGAAGCCCCATCACATGGATGAGTACCTAGATAAGATAATTGATTATATGTATAAGCTTAGCTATACAGATCCAGTACAGATACGAGGCAAGGTTCGATCAGGCATCACACAAGAGGTTCGCAATGCATGGGCACTTAAGGAGCCACATCCGACTGACCTGAATGAGTACCTTGATCTTCTCCAGAAGGTTGGGCACACGCTGGCGGAAAACAACTGGTTCAGTAACCGTGTTATCCACCCAGCCCCCTGGTCTCAACACGCTGATAAGAAGGAGGATAGATCCTCGACATCGGGCAGGTTCAAGAAGAAGGCAAAAGGTTTGGGCAGACAGAACCAGAGGTCTGCCAAACCCACTAATTTCAATGCGGGGAAACAGGCAGAGCCGGCGACTTCTGAGTATGCAATAGCGCATAAGGAAATCCCGTCGACTTTGACCGAATGCCGCAGGAAGCACAACCAGTGCACCAAGTGCCGTCAAACAGGTCACTTTTGGAGAAAGTGTACCGCGACGGCCCGGGTCGTTGGTTCATCCAAATAGGCTCCTGGGTTGAAACGGTCAGCCCCGGTAAGCGTGTCCACAGGGACGGACAAGCGACTAAAGTGCATTGAAGCGCGCTCTCCGCCTTCCTCGTCAAAGATACTTGAAGTCTGCCAGGCATCACCTCAGATCATGTTGGTTGCTACTGACGGCTCGGAATAAGTAAGAACCCATTCTGTTTAAGGTGTAACCTTATTAACCAGCAGCCATAGACCCCTGAGGAATAGATGAACATTAGCCATGGAGGTGGCTTCGGAGATGGGTAAGTACCCTTCTACCACACAAACGACCCTGATACTGACTACACCCAGGTGGTGTGGGCAGGTAGATGTTGTGGGCTGTGTGCAGTGGGCTGGGCTATCTCTCCATTGTTGGGTTACTGGTTATTTCCTTTGTACTAGTTATATGTATTTCTTCTAGGATTTCTTTAGCTGGATGGGCAAGTCATACGACATTATATCGGTTGAGGCTGGGTGAGGTCCTGCTCGAGGGGACGCTTGACATTGGGGAAGCAAGGCTTCTTTGCTTGGAACCGGTCTGACAGCGGACTTCTACCCACCTCAGGAAAAATTGTTATGTTTAGTACAAGCGGAATTGGTTCAGGCTGGAGTTGATCAAATAAATGGTGCTATTTTCAAGTTTACCTGAGGAGGGTTTAGTACCCAAAATTATGCTGGCGTGATAGTAAACATCCTAGTTATTGATGAAAGACGAATCCCAATCCCTTAACGTTTAATGACCCATTGTCGCTGCTCTCCTGTCGATAGGCAAGAGACTAAAACGATTTACTAAGCCAAGATGACTAAGTCTGCAAAACAAGGGAAGAGGCAGAAGCGTGACAACTTGCCTCGTCATACCAAGTCTATCCACCTGCAGGTCAAGTTAGACTGGAAGATAGGAGCTAGACAGGTAAGCACGGAGGCGCTCCTGCGACTCGATAGTGGTGCTACTGGGCCGGTGCTCAGTGGCCGATAGGTTAAGCAGACTCAGGCACCTTGTGTACAACGAATGGCACACGTGCCGATAAGCGATGCCAGCGGTAATTACATTCCGGGTCAGGTCTACACTATACCAAGTCAGCAGAGATGAGGATAGGTGACCACCACAATGAGATGTGCTTTGAAGTCGTGGATATGCCCGACACAAAAGTGGATGGGTACCTACCTATGTCTTGGTTGAGAGACCATAACCCCGACATAGATTGGAAGACAGGATCACTAACCTGGCGGTCAGATTTCTGCAAGGCTAGCTGCCTGCCAGAGCAGGGGCGGTTAGTTTTCATGACTGATGAAGAGTTACCAGCTGAAGACTGTAGTAATGTGTACCTATTGGGAATTGTGCAATTCTCGGACAAGGAAGGTGCTGACATCACAGTTAAGCTACCCCCCGAGTATAAGGACTATGGGGATGTCTTCAGTCAAGAACGGATTGAGGCACTACTGGAGCACTTGAAGTATGACCATACGATCGAGTTGCAACCCAGAACTCAACCACCGTTTGGGCCTATCTATCCGTTATCGGAAAAGGAGCTTAAGGCACTCCGGGAATATCTCAAAAACATGCTGTGAACGGGAAACCTACAGCGGTCCAGTTCCTCGGCAGCAACCTCTATTCTCTTCGTGCCAAAATCAGATGGTACATTAAGACCGGTAATAGATTACCGAGGGCTGAACAAAATCATGGTGAAGAGTATGTATCCTCTACCGTTGATGAATGAACTGCGAGATAGGTTAGGAAAAGCTGTTGTGTTCACGAAGTTGGACTTGAAGAATGGCTACCACCTTCTGAGGATGGCAGAAGGTGAGGAATAGAAGATGGCCTTCTGGTGCAGATATGAACTGTATAAATACGCGGTCATGCCGTTTGTGTTGTGTAATACCCCGGCAACTTTCCAGAGGATGATAGATGAGCTCTTTCGGGATCTCATGGATGAAGGAGTAATCGCGTACATGGATGACATCCTGATCTACTCCGAAACTATGGAAGAGCACGTCGTAATGGTAAGACGTGTGATGGAGAAATTGCAGAAAGCTAGACTATGTGGAAGCATGAAGAAGTCCAGTTTCCACCAACAGGCGGTTTAATTCCGCGGATACAAGATCTCCAATATGGGGATCTCTATGTTGTCGGAGAAGGTGCAGACAATCAGGGATTGAGAACCTCCGACATGCGTTGTCGACGTTCAAAGCTTTCTGGGCTTTGCCAACTTCTATTGTCGGTTCATAGAGGGTTTCAGCAAGATAGCGAAACCTCTGACAGACTTGACAAAGAAGGATGTCCAATGGCAATGGACACCTGCGTGTGAGCAGGCCTTCAACCATTTGAAAGAGGCGTCTACGTCCAAACCTACCCTGGCACATTTTGACCCTGAACGGCCAACCCGGCTGGAAACCAACACTAGTGACTTCGCATTAGGAGCCATCCTCTCCCAGTTCTGTGAAGATGAGAGATGACATCCAGTGGCACACCATAGTAGGAAGTTTCACCCAGTGGAGATTAATTATGATGCCCATGATAAGGAAATGACTGCCATCGTGGCAGCATTCAAGGAATGGGATTATCTACTACACTCAGTAACGGACCAATTGGTGATCTATACGGATCATAAAAATTTGGAGTACTTTAACAGTACCAAGGTCCTTAACCATAGGTAGCACCACTGGGCTGAGTTCCTGCAACCGTTTAACTTCGGGGTGGTTTACCGAGAAGCACGGTTGAATGAGAGGGCAGATGCTTTGTTGCGGTGTAGGGACTGCCACCCTGAAGTGGGGAGTGATTTTCTGCCACAGTTGTTTTTTCGCCCCGGACAGTGGGTTGGGAGCCAGGAACGGGACATCTTGCGACCACAAGTATTGCAGGTGTGCCAAGGGTTTCGGCTCCAGTCGTCCTTTTTGGATCAGCTGCGGGCAGTGATAAAGGAAGACTAGGAATATTTAAGGATCCTGAAGGCAATGGCTGCTGGTGACAAAGAGGTCAACCAACATTTCACGACGGAAAAGGGCTTGCTCCTGTATAAGAAGAGGTGGTATGTTCCCAAGGGGCATAATCTGAAGCAGACAATCATGGAGGCGGAGCCTGACTCCCAAATCGCGGGGCACTTCGAGACGTACAAAACCATTGGCAGGGTTAGGGCTAACTTCTATTGGCCAAAGATGGATGAGCACATCACCGACTATGTGTGAACATGTAATACATGTGAAAGAAATAAGTCCATCAGACACAAGAAGTGCGGGCTGCTGGAACCTATTGATGTTCCTATGCGGCCATGGACAGCGATTTCAATGGACTTCATTGTAGCTCTGCCAGAGTCCGCAGGGTATACCAAGATCTGGGTCATAGTAGAAAGATTCTCGAAAATGTCCCATTTCATACCCCTGACCATGGCGATACCTATCAAGGAGCTTGCCTTGATATTCCTGAAGGAAGTTTGGTGCCTTCATGGACTCCCAGAGTCAATCATCTCTGATCGAAATAGCCGATTCACATCCAAGTTCTGAATAAGTCTAATGCACTTGTTGCAATTGAAACTAAACATTTCGACTGCATTCCACCCGGAGACTGATGGGCAAAGCGAGAGGGTTAATCAGACACTGGAGCAGTACTTGCATAGTTACTGTTCCTACCAACAAGATCATTGGGTTTCGCTGTTACCCCTTGCGGAGTATGCATACAACACCTCGACATCAGAATCCACCAGGTTGTCTCTATTTGAGATCAACTATGGGTTTAACCCAAGGACAAACTGGTTGGGTGTCGTGTCTGATACTCAAGGAATAGACCCTAGCAGTGAGCTCTTGGTCAAGGAATGGGAAGGAACCTGGGAAGAGATTCGACAAACGATTCAACGGGCACAGGAAAGGCAACGGAAATGGTACGACCAGAAAAGGTTGCCATCACTGGTCTATGTTACCTTGGAGGATGTGACAACTGGGTGGGTGAAGAAAGCAGACCGTGTGATGTTAAACTGAAAGAACATCCGCGAAAAGCGTCCTATGGCGAGGCTGGACCACCAGATATTTGGTCCTTTCGTGGTCAGAAGTCGAGTGGGGAACCGTGCCTACGAACTCCAACTGCCCACCAGATAGAGCATCCACCCAGGTTTCAATGTCACGTTGCTTGAACCCTATCATGAGGATCCGGCAGCAGGCAGGGTCAAGGAAGTCCCTACCCTGGAACTTGTAGAAAATAAGCCCAGTTACGTTATCGAAGCTGTAGTGGCCAGTCGATGGTACGGAGAAGCAAAGACGAAGATTCCGGCGCCCTTCCTCCAGTACCTGGTTTCATGGGAAGGCTACGGTGCTGAGCAGAATTCATGGGAGCTCTATGAGATGCTAGAAGGGACAGGCTTACAGGCCATTCTGGATTTCCACCAAAGATATCCATCCAAGCCCAGGGACCATAGGGTCTTGGGGGAAGCGAGTCGTGGAAATAAGAGGCGGCGCTAACAGTCCGGGACGAACTGTAGGGAAGAGGGGAGTGATGTAATGACCCAGCATGCATGAGCTATGGCAGACGGAACCTATGCCCATACGGGTAGCCAGGAGGCGAACTCGTAGGAACTGGCAGGCAAGTAAGTACTTGACCTATGGAGACCCAATGGCCCGGGCTGCGAGAATGAACAGAATTGGCTGGTCAGGGACTCAGGTACCTGGATACACCAGGGAGCGGTATCAGCGTACTTCAGGACTTCTGAAGTGGCAGTTGCTCAGCTAGGCCGGGTAACTAGAGACAGGTCAGAAATGTCTATCCCCGGCGACGGGATAGACAGGTAACAGGGAAAAGTTATCTTGTCTGCTGGACAAGGTTACCCTACCCTTGGGATCAGGTTGCCCTGCCCTGGGGCTTGGGTTACCCTGCCCAAAGTCCTGAGTTACGCTACCTTTCAATACGAAGTCCCTCCGGGAGTTCGGGAAAATTGACAGGCATGTTTGTCACGTGAAGCCATGCATGATACCGGAATATGGGGTTCCGGGGGATGCTATTGGGCAAGCTACATAGCTTCGATGAAGCTGTAAATTGGAGACATTATTTCTATCATACCCCTCCGGCCCCTCCTTGAGGCCAGGATGTCATGGGCAAACGGTAGTGTAGTTGTACGCCGTCTAGCAAAGAGGAATCTTTGCCGACCTGGTTGCAACACCGTATATGTCGCTGCCGTCTGGTCGACCGTAAGCCGTTCGCAGGATATATAACGGGGCATAGGGTCGAAGGTGGAGTACCTCCTCCAAGTTGTTTTGAGTAAAATGGACCAAAACTGATGGAGTTAACGGGTGTTAACCGTGGGGGTCCTGAAGGTAGTCCCAGATGGTGCCAGGGTGACCGGGAGTGTTTTACACCTACCAAGTCCGAAAGTTTCCCCGACGCTATAGGCTCTGAAAGGGAAGTGCAGAGATACTAAAAGCATGATTCCTACCACAGGTAATGTAGATCCGAGGTAGTGGTGATAGGTAGTGCCCATTGGATCACTCCTGGACTACCGTGTCCTGCGGAAGACACCGGAAGCCCGAGACCCGCAAATAGTAAATAGATAAACCGCTCAAGGTAGCTTCCGGAGTCAAGTAGAGATTAATGCATATGGGTAGGGTGTCATAGATAGTCTAGTTCATGAGGTGCCTTGACTGTTAGCCACTGGTTAGATTCCTATGTTCATTTGTTTTCTCTCTTGTTGTCAAAATGGAAATGCACCGCAGAAACGATAACTGCATATGGTGAATGCCGACTAGAGTGTGCCGATACATGGCTGCTGGAAGGGTGTGCTCAGAGATGTGTCGGACTGCCCTTAGTGGAGAAGGGTCTGCTCGAATGGTTGGAGTAAACCGATAGGGGAGTTTCTGGTATAAGATAAAACTACCGGAAAGTCTATCTGAGAACTCTCCCACTCCACCAATCAATCCTCTCGAGACCTTAATTGAGTGAAGCATCAGGCTTAATGATATTAAGTTTTACTGCTTACTTTACTCTTACATTGGTGTGAACTTTTGGCGATAAGTTTGAAGTTGTTCAGTGTGGTTCCAACCTTGCAATCCATCTTCCTAGAGGTGCCCCCGTTACGCTACAGGTCTGTTGGCGCAGAGAGTAATGGTTCAGAGGACTCTGATGGGGTCTATGGGGAAGAGGAGGGGGATATGGAGGAGGAGGAGGAGGAGGAAGAGGCGGAGGAGGGGGGGGAGGAGGAAGCGCTATCCTGGACGTTTATTAAGTTCAAGGATGGGGACATCAATATGATGGAAATGCAGGATTCAGATGAGAATTCGTTCCACGCCAGCACACAGGAGATTGGAGAGCGCCTGCTTGGATGGGCTATGACCCCTAAGGACTTCTTTTCAAGTCTGGAAGACCAGCAAGGCAGCATCACGGGTATTGTTAGCTAGAGGAAGCGGTTCCTGGCTGGCAACGCTCGCCTGATTGTTGATCTTGCGGCTGCCATGAGGGATGACACTGCGGAGCAAGGAATTAACCTTGAAGAGATCGATGAGATCGACTGTGAGATGGACTGACTTGCACTCCTCAACAGGGACAACATGCGATTCAAAAAGCGCTTGAAACAGAAGCCCCGAGAATAATTGTTTTCATTTGCGATCTGGTCCTCCTTTTTCCTCTTTGTTCGTCCCCTGACTTTCTGGTTGCCAGTTCTCCCTGCCTTCCTCTTCGTCCCTTCCCATTGTCTCACTCAAGACGGTCCCCTTCATGTCCTGTACTTTAACGCCTTGTTACATTCTCAGCTCATTAAAAATTACCTTTTGTAGATAACAATAGGCATATTATGTGAAGCTGCTTTTGCCGCATAATGCGTTGTATCTGCAGCTGCTATTGCTTATACACACCGAGTAATATGTCATTATATACACCGTGGCCAACTTGAACTACATAGGCCAATATCCATACACCCAAAACAATATGCCTATATTCATACACCCTAAGCTATACGCCAAAAGATATATGCCCAAAGCATACACACAAAGATATATGCCCAAAGCCACATGCCCAAAGACATATGCACAAAGACATACGCACAAAGGCATATGCACAGAAATAGTATACGCACAAAGATATATGCCTAAAACCACATGCCCGAAACTATACAACCCAATTCATACTAAATTTATAAGCACCAAGGTGCAACTCAAATCCAATATTTCCATATACTAGTGTAATTACAGAATCCAAGCGGGCAAGCTGAGCCTGTGTATTTCTTTAGACAAGCTAGTCTAGATGGTCCGCCGGATAGAATTCTATCTCAGAATCAAAATCAGAACCTGCAATCACAGAATGAACAACACCCATAATGACTCTACTACTCATAATTCCACTCCGCATCATTTTTATTGAATGGACTGTGGTACGAATGTGGATTCCTGCCTCTAGAGCAGCAAGAATCCTGTCGTACTCCGTATCATCACAATTCAAGAACCCTGATACCATCTCCTTCTCTGTAGCTCCACATTCTCTGACTTGGCCTCATGGATTTTGGTTCCCAACCAATATGTCGTACCCAATACGGGAGTATACATTCCAGCCTTTGGAAAATCCATCACACCTACCGCATAGTATCATGAACAAGGTGCAAGGTATGAGCATTACTGGATGGTTGACTTACAAAAGAATCATATCACTTTATGACCCCAGGCAGCTGAGTTGAGATAAGAATGTGAAAACAGGGTTGGTCCAAGGTTGCTGTAGTTGTCCAGAGAGCTCTAGGAATGTTCTGCGTCTCAATAAAGGTATGGTCAGTCCCAACACCAACTATTGCATAAAGCCATAGAAGTGGAATCAGATCAGGTTTGGTGCACCCTAGTGGGTCGGTTCTAGGAACGATTTGGTTCTCAATACTCTCCATGATTTGAATAGCAAAGACTGGATACTAAGGCATGTAGAATCGTGGTGCTGTTGTGGTAGGGAAAGAAGTTTGGAATAAAGAAATGCTATAGAACGGTTGGTAGTCACCGGTGAGAAGATACTTGAGAGCAGCAGGTGAACTCTTAAACGCGATAACGACAGAATAATTAGCAATCCAGCATGCTGGAAGCTCCTGTTAAGGCCAGCCACTTATGGATTGGACTAATCTATATCAAGTGCAAGAGAGTAGAAAGAACATTATTTGTGTAAATTTACAAAAGCGAGAACGAAGATATTGTTCAGAACCTGATTCTGGAACCAAGTGCCAGGTCATTTTTCCCTTTGCTACACGGCGGTTGGAATGATACTGCCGAAAGATTTCCAAGCTTGAGACTTGGCCCTCAATCTCATAACCCAAATCAAGTGCTTGTATGATGACTCGGGATTCCAGTGTTCTAAGTTCCAACATTCCCGCTATCTGCCTGCCTGTAACCAATTTCACCGCCTTGTTTCCGTTTGCCTACTCGAATCCACACAGCTTTAACGGGTATCATTGTGCAATCCTTGGTGACCGGCTATTAGCCCAAGGTTTGTCTATATCTCACTATTAGCTTTTTAGCACTAGTAATATGGGTATGAGTCTCGGACAGAATGCAGTAATAGCGTACAGAAAAAGAAGTCCATAGTCTTCCTATCAGAGGCTGCGCGCTAAAGGTCCATTGGTTCATTTGGATCTAACATTGAGGTCTGAAACTCCTGAATTGGAACTGGCTCCATTGGCACAGTAGTCATTGTCTCTGCGGATACAGAAAAAAGAGTGGATAGCAATAGGTTCAGTATAGCAGTCTTGTAGGTTCATGGAGAATGGCGGCTAAGTAATGGGCAATCTCATTGGATAATCCGGTATTTATAGAGAAAAGCTACAACTATGAATCACACTTGATCACTCAGAAAACAAGACCGACACAATACTGTACTATATTTCGGCACCAACTCCTTGCCATTGGGATTGCTTCAAATCGTTACGAGAGCCCCAGAGAATTCTGGCGGGCAGATCTGATTGTAAAATTAGGTTGCCATGTAAGGGTGCAGGCCTTGTATGGGAGTGCTTACATGGGATTAGTGAATTCGGATAAATGCTCTAATATGGTTATGTTGGATTATGTGCCCCTTCATAGTGCGTTTTGACCACTGCTCCGGATTCAGGCAAGGATAAGCTTAAAGCTCTTTCATAGTTTATCTACCGATAACCAACCCTCAATTTGTGTAGTTCCTGCCGAGCTCCACACTGTAATATTTACAAATGAATTCAAGCGCGATCATACACACAACCCATATGCACAAATTATACTCTCAAAAACCATATGCACAAAAGTCATACATACAAGTCATATACACGAAATCCCATGAACAATTAATACAGAAAGATGCATATGCAGGGAGAGAAATAGAATAACAGAATACAGCCAGATGAGGTTCTTAGATAGTAGCTCAGACAGTATCTTATAACAGCTCATTGCCTGAATCTAAACATCATTTTTGTAGAAGATATTACAACCAAAAGACTTCTATTAGACCAGCTATCAAAAGCGACCAATCATCCAGCGATACTGTGACCCTGATACTCAAGATGCCTTCACAACCCGAATCCTCTACAGCTGGCAGCCTACCCTCCCACCATGGCAGTCAACGGGCCCACTACGGCAGCAGTGTAAGAAGCTGTACTTCCTTTCTACATGTATACGAAAGCCCAACCAGGGACCAGTCTCCATCTCTATCTCTAATATCTGTCGAATCCAGTCTATACACGAGTGATGGCCCAGTAACACCAACCCCAAGACCTCCAGCTAGCACCTCTCAAGCATCTTTTTCTAGTTCCACATGACCTTTGCACCCAGATTCTGTTTGACTGCCACCTGGAAACTAAGATCATGCTTGGAACATGCTCTGCTTACCAGCTCCGACTTCAGTAACAAGTGATGCAAATTCATTTGTGATATTTGGAAAGTTTTATCTCTATACAGAAGAATGTCATGAGAGCCGGATGGAGTGGTGGAAAGAGACAGCAGGATTTGCAGCATATACCGTGAAATATGCTGACAAGAAAAAGGTTAGATGGAACTCTGATTTTCGAGGCACAGACGTGTGGAAATACTTTTATCAATGTGCCGACCGCTCAGGCTGCGCTGTTGGTACACTACGGGTGGTGCGTATAATTTGCAGGAAGGTTCTCGCTCACTCAAGCGGCCCAGGCACCAGCTCGATGCATGATCACAACAAATGCTCAGTATGCCAGAGGTCTAGAAAGTTTACTGGATTTGACATGGGAAGTTCACCTAGCACAGGTGTCCTTGCGCTATTGCAAAAAGGAACAAGAACTGGAAATCAGCGCAGGATAATTGATCTAGTAACACCAATAGTGTTCAAACAGCACCTTTTTGAAAAATACTTCCTAAAGGCCTTCCTTGCAACAAATCTTGCATTTAATTGCTCAAACAACCTTATGTTCCGCCGAGCCTTCAAATATATTCACCCAGACATTGAAATCCCAAGCCTGACTATGCCGCCAAGACATTTAAAATGGCTCAGTAACCCTACAGTGGATGAGATTTGAACTGGTTTGCCAGTTGATGGAAGGATCTCCCTGACCGTGGATGCATGGACTTTACCAAATAAACTCGCATTTCTGGCACTTGTGGCCCACTGGGTCTGAGATAACTGGCAGATGGAGGAAGTGCTAATTGGGTTTGAGGAAATAGAAGGTTCTTACAAGGGTGCCAATATGGCAGGGATCATTAATAAGGTCCTCGCTAAATACGGGATTCAGGATAGAATTCTTAGTTTCACTACCGATACTGCTAGTAACAACGAAACCCTCACGGAAGCCTTAAACAATGCCTGAAGTTCACTATCAATTGAATGGTCCCTGATAGAAAACCATATTCCATGTATGGCCCATGTTGTTCCCCTTATTCTTGCTGCATTTATGAGTTCTATCAAGGTGAAATCAAGGGATGGTTATATGCCCTCTGGCTTTAAGGCAGATTATATTGATAAGGTTGTGAGGCTGGATAATGGCTTTCACAAGACAATAGAAAAGGTAATATTCAAGACCCCATATACTCGTAACAGTTCCACAAACTGTGAGTTACATATATCAGCGCATATGCACACATACGTACAGATTCATATGCCAAAATAAATAACCCTCAAGTGCAAAAGAAAGGATATGGATCATATGATAAATCCTGGAGCTTGGGCGAAAGACGATATCTAATTCATCTGAATTGTTCCTAAATAGTATACCTGAGTTGTTGAATAGAGAATGCTAATCAGGTTGTATGTACATTAGTATCGAAAAATGAGTATTGCTATCGGAGCTTCACCTCAGTGCCGGCAGCACTTCAGTGAGATACGGAACAACAGGGTAGAGATCCCAACTATGCTCATTTACGATGTTGAAACATGATGGAACTCAACTGTAAATATGTTGGAGAGATCTGTGTGGTTGGGTGAATTCACGAAGGATTGGTTACAAACTTATTCAGATTTCACGCCACTGTGGTCCACCCCTGAAGAATGGAAGCAGGTTGAGTACATCTTGGAAGTACTTCAGCCCATTCGGTTTTGGACCCTGTGGATATCAAAAACATGTGGAGTTACGATTCATCGCATATTCCAATTCTATTGAGACATCTTTGATTATTTAGAATCACAAATTGCAAAGTTGGAATGCAAGCAGATGCAGTGGGAGGTTGACATTCGTGAAGGTTTCCTGAGAGCAAAACTAAAGGCAGCAGTTTATTGTTGTAAAACTGAGAACCCAAGAGGCCTTCGGTTCGGCATTGAATCTTGTCTCAACCTGTATTCCAAACTAAACCTATTTTGTAAATGGGATTTAGATGATGCTACTGGTGAGACTGATTATGAGAAGTTATATAAAAAGGAGTTTATTTCATATTATGATCTTCACTACGCACCAATAAATGCCCGGTATCCTGATACGCCAATTCACTGGAGTGGTCTAAATGGTCGATCAAAGCATATTTATGGATCATGATCAAGAACTAGTGTAGTCAATGAGGCACTCACGTATATCGAATCGGAATCTCAGGTCAAACCTCCAGAGCCAGCCACCGGAGCCTCAGATTGCATGCCTGACACAAATCCAACCAGGAGCTTTTACGAGGCAAACATACTGGAGTTGTGGAAGGTTAATGCTGGGAGGTTCCCCAATTTGGCTCAGATGGCTAAGGATATGCTTGCAGTCTGTAACGACCCAGCATACGTGAGCTATGGCAGCCAGAACCTACACCCATACAGGTAGCTCGGAGGCGAACTGGTAGGAACCGGCAGGCAAGTGAGTACTTGACCTACGGAGACCCGATGGCCCGGGCTCCGAGATGAGCAGACTTAGTGGACACAAGTATTTAGGTACATGGCTACGCCCAAGGTTGGTGTCAGCGTACTTAGGGACCTATGAAGGGCCAATACACAGCTAGGCTGGGTAACTAGAGAAAGGCCGAGTGTGTCTATCCCCGGAAGAGGGATAGATAGGGTAACAGGAGAAAATCCACTTGTCCACCGGACAAGATTACCCTACCCACAGAACAGGGTTACCCTGCCTTGAGGCTTGGATTACCCTGTTCAAGGACCTGAGTTACCCTACCTGCCAATACGAAGTCCCTCGGGGAGTTTGGGAAAAATGACTGGAATGTTTGTCACACGAAGCCATGCATAATACTGGAATCTGGGGTTCCGGGAGATGCTATTGGGCGAGCTACGCAGCTACGAAGAAGCTGTAAATTGAAGACATTATTCCTATCATGCCCCTCCGGCCCCGCCTTGAGGCCCGGACGTCATGGGCAAACGGTTGCGTAGTTGTGTGCAGTCTAGCAAAGGAGGATCTTTGGAGACCCGCTTGCAACACCGTATACGTTGCTGCCGTCCGGTCGACCGTAAGCTGTTCGCAGGATATATAAGGGGGCATAGGGTGGAAGGTGGAGTACCTCCTCCAAGTTGTTCGGAGTAAAACGGACCAAAACTGACGGAGTTAACGGGAGTTAACCGTGGGGGTCCCGAAGGTAGTCCCGGGTGGTGCCGGGACGACTGGGAACGTTTTGCACCTACCACGCCCAAGGATGTCCCCAACGCCATAGGCTCTGAGAGGGAAGTGCAGAGACACTAAAAGCATGATTCCTACCGCAGGTAAGGTGTATCCGAGGTAGTGGTCGTGGGTAGCGCCCATTGGATCACTCCTGGACCACCGTACCCTGCGGAAGACACCGGAAGCCCGAGACTCGTAAATAGTAGATAGATAAACCGCTCACGGTAGCTTCCGGCGTCAAGAAGAAATCAACGCGCATGGGAAGGGTGTCATAGATAGTCTAGTTCAGCAAGGGGTCTTGACAGTTAGCCACTGGCAAGTCCCCGATGCGCAGAGGTTTTCACTCCGGCGGGCAGAATGGAAATGCGCCGCAGAAACGATATGCACATATGGTGAACGCCGACTAGAGCGGGTCGACACATACATGCCCGAAGGGGGTGTCAGGAGACGTGTCGGACCGCCCTTAGCGGAGAAGGGTGTGCTCGAATAGTTGGAGTAAACTGATGGGGGAGTTTCTGGCATAAGATAAAACTACCTGAAAGTCTATGCGAGAACTCTCCTACTCCAACAATCAATCCTCTCGAGACCTTAATTGAGTGAAGCATCAGGCTTAACGATATTAAGTTTTACCGTCTACTTTACTCTTATATCTGTGTGAACTTTTGGCGATAAGTTTGAAGTTGTTTGGTGCGGTCGCAACCTTGGGATCCATCTTCCTCGGGGTGCCCCCATTACACAGTCCAAGGAGGCAGTGTTGGTATTGAATAGATATTTGGCATGGCAAGAGATGTGGTTCTGTATCACCGATCCCAATTGAAAAGCAGTACAATCAGGGCCTCAATGCTTGTGAAATCATATGAGCATGAAGAATTACGATGAGAGCTAGCAAATTATGACAGCGAACGGGAGGCAGCAAGGTTGGAAGAAATGGCAGCAATTGAGGTTTACCATAGTTGGGTGAATAGGTAGGACCAGACTGATGAGGAGGGTTACTACTGGATCTCTGATGATGACAAGTGACAAAAAAAAGACACCGCATGGTCTTTTGTTGATCAGGATGGAAGAGGGGCATTTGGAAAAGAGCCAAGACCCATCTTGCCTGATCATCGCTTGGTTCAATCTCAATATGCACGCCCTCTACCCGATCAAAATCAAGATAGTGGCGAGCAATTGGCAGGCTCGAAAGAGTCAGGGGATAACTATGGAATCTGGGACAGCGTGGTGAACATATATGTTGGGTCCGACACTGAGGAAGAATCCCAGGAGGAAGAGCCTGAGACTACGCGAAAGGTTAGTGATCTTGAAAATGAGGAAGTGGATAACGCAAATGTTGCCAGTATAGATCCAACAGGCCAGCAGGAAGTTTGCTCTTGGGAGGATGTTCATCCGGAAGCTCCCGAGTCAGCTCCTATGGTGCTACGGGTGGCCAGAAGAAGAGGGCAGGGGGGGCGGTACGGGGATTGGAGTTACAACAAGGAAGCGTGCTGGAACAGGTGGGAAAGCAAAGAAAAGGTCTAGATTAAACTAGGTTAAAATCTGCTAGAAAATGTTTCTACATTCACAGAATTTGATTAAGAGTAATTAATTACGCTTTATATATAGTTTTATTGCCCCTGAGCTATACCCACCAACAGCAATGTGCACAATTAGGGATATGTGTGTATTAATAAAGCAGTAAGCATCAAGTGAATGATATAAAATCATGATCACGATTTATACCGTCGGGAGTGCTATGGGCATAGAATTATATGCTTGGAATTATGTGAAGAGTAATAAGCACGAAATTATGCGCTGAGAATAATCATACGCCCAAAATTATGTTTAGGTGTGCCATAGGGTCATACTTGTAGAAATACGCCCAAAATTATATGTATAGTCCATATGCACAAAATCATATGCCTAGAAAATCATACGCCGAAAAATTGTAAATGCTATTAGAATGAAATCGCAGTAGAAAAACCCGATTCCAGAAATGTTGTAGGTAATACAAACCTACTCGGGTTCCTATGGTTTCAACGTGTCATGTGACCTGTTCGCATAAGTACCCTTACACAATAGTTTCTATTCTCCTATTCCCCTATTCTCCTATTCCCCTGTTCCTCTATGCCCCTACCCCCCTGTTCCCTACAAACCCAACCACGAGCACTCGCCTACATCACGGCAAACAGCACACGAGCACGAGAACTTGATGAGGAGGCCCCCTACACTACCCCTAGATACACCATAGCCATTGTTCTATATAAATGCCCTTTATTCCACCCTGCTCGGAGAGGGAAGGAAGCTTGCTTTGAGTGAGTTTGGGTGGTTCAAGAAGACTCTGGGCAGGTTATCAAAAGGGAAGAAAAAGGAGGTTGTGAGGCAGAAATGGAAGCAGGAATGCCAAAGAAATGATAAGCAGGTTCAGGAGACTCTTAATGTCGACGAGGGCAACCACATTCCAAATTCCAGTACAGCCAAACGTAAGATATTATCTACAAGCATTTAATAAAGTTCTATACATTGAAAGCATATACTGATCCCTTTATCAATTGTATTAGATCCCCAGCTACCTATCCTACAGCTCACCAGCAAGATGCTATACAGGATGAAACAAAATATTCGCCAGATGTTGATTAAGCCCAGGCACCATGTAACATATCATCGATGTACTGATTTCGATGTCCTGGATGCAATTCTTTCAAGGCCTAAATGTCAGCCGGGTTCCAACTTAGCAGAAAACTTTAACGAGGAAAAAGAGCCAAAATTGCAACGCGTCACAGGCAATGTTGTAATTATAAGGGACGGGTAAGTACTTAATAATACTTGTGACTGTATATAGGCTTACACAGTGGTTCAACAATGATTAGGCATGACATCCTATGTGTAATAAAAGCCGAGAACAAAAAGGCCAGCTGGCTATTACCTCAAATTGAACTAGTGGTCCACGAATACATTGCTTCTAGGAGTTTATCCACAGATTATACCCAGCATGGTGCAATGGGTACACGGGAACACTATAAACCAAACAAAATACCAGGCGTTCGAGACACTGATGCTGCTGCCCATGACCTTATAAAGGATACCATACCTCTCCGCTGTCCGGAAGGAAACGTGAGCAGCAAGCTTAACTCTGACGGTGCCTTAAGAACAAAGGGCTGTATTATTGGGCACCGCTTGTTTATACCAAGACTGGAAAAGAGAACGAAGGATATCAATCTTGAGCCAGGACGAGTGCAGTCGTATAAGTCGAAACCCGCCATTGAAGCACTGAGGTTATTTCCCCAAAAGCTTCTACTGTTGACTCAAACTGTGGAGGCTTTAGTTCACGCCTTTCTCCCAGAAGAGTATTCCAAATACAAGGCTGTCTATGGGACCATTTGCAGTAGAAGAGCAGACAATATTGATGAAGCGTTTGGAATATGGACTTCATGTTCCCTGGTCATCGATGCGATTACAAAAAACCACCAGGATGTGAAAAACGTATGTCATGTGTGGTCTGCCATTATTGTATTGAGAGATTTTCAAGGCAGCGATGCCTGCTTCCCAGAGCTTGGAGTTAAGATTCATTGTCCTCCTGGTACTATAGACTGTTCTATCTCTTCAACTATATGTGTGACTAACATTTACCATCTAGGCTCCGTAATTTTCATGCGCTCGTATGAGGTGGAGCATTATATAGGATCTTTCATGGGCCATCGGTATAGTGTAGTCCACTTTACACATCAGATGGTACATGATGCATACATGGAGAGGACCGGGAAACCATTGTGGGAATTCAGCAAAATGCCAAAATAGTGGCAGAAATCATGTGGAAACATGAATGTGTAGAGAGTTGTTTCTTATTGATTTGTGATGTATATGTGAAAAGTATTATAAATAAAACTAGATCTATCCAAGTTAGCAAGGTAGTCATTCACTCATACACCCAAAACCATATACCCAAAACCATACGCCTAAAACTATACATCTAAAACCATATGCCCAAAATGAGACGCACAAAACTATAGGTTCAAAAGTATGCACCCAGAGCTCTATGCCCAAAACAATACACCCAAAATCATAGGCCGAAAGTCACACCCTCTAAGGATCAAATGCCGAGGGGCATATACTCAATTATGTACAATAGTGGTCATGATACGTCAGATACAGCGATAAACAGATTTTTGGCTCGTCACTAGTGCTCGGTCATTAAGGAAAGCAGGGCCCCGCACGGTTGGGACAAGGGGAATTTCAGAATGGGGCCTTGCCTGGGTAATAAGGGGGGGAGAAAAAATCCCCGTCCTACCCCATGGCCCATGCGGGGCCTCATGAAAGACGGGGCGGGGGGGAGAGATAAAATTGACCCTAGGCCATGTTGCGGGCAGGGCAGAACACAGAAAGCCTGCCCCACCCCGCCCCATAACGAACACTAATCTCATTATGGTAGTCACCTATTCTTATCTCCAAAGATTTGGTATAGTGCAGACCTGACCCAGGAATATGATTACCGCTTGCGTCACTTATCGGCATATCCACTTTTCGCCATACACCAGCTGCCTGAGTCTACTTAACCCATTGCCTACTAAGTACCGGCCTGGTAGCTTGACTATCGAATAGCAGGAGCCCTTCCATACTTACCTGTCTAGCTCCAATCTTCCAGTCTAACTTTACCCACAGGTGGATAGATTTCGTATGACAAGGCAAGCTGTCATGTTTCTGCCCCTTCGTCTGGCTTGGGGGCTAAGTCATCTTGGCTTACTAATTTTGATCTCTTGCCTTTCAACACAAGAGCGGCCACAACGGGTCACTAAACGTTAAGAGATTGGGATTCGTCTTATCAATTGCTAGTGTATTTACTATCATGCCAGTATGATTTCGGGTACTAAACACTCCACAGGTAAACTTGGAAATAACACTGTTTATTTGATCAAGTCTAGCCGGAACCAATTCCACTTATACTAAACTTACCAATTTTCTCCAAGGTGGGTAGAGGTCTATCGTTGGACTGGTTTCAAGCAAAGCATCACTCCTTCCCTAATGTCGGGTGTCTCCTCCACTAAGACCTCACCCAGCCTCAACTAAAATAAAGTCCTATGACTTGCCCATCGAGCTAAGGAAATCCTGAAAGAAATACACATAACTAGAACAAAGAAGATAACCAGAAACCCAACAAAGGAAAGATAGCCCATTTCATCTCATACAGCCCATAATATCTGTCTGCCCACACCCCCTGGGTGTACTCAGTATCAGGCTCGTTTATGCAGTAGAGGGGTACTTACCTATCCCCGCAGCCACTTCCAGGATTCCATTTGATCCATCCCTCATGGGTCTATGGATACGGGTCAATAGGGTTATACCTTAAGTAGAAAAAGTTCCTATCTATACTGAGCAGTCAGTATCAACCTCCATGATCTGCAATGAGGCCGGTCGGACTTCAAGTACCTTCAATGAGAAAGCCGGAGTTGTTGCTTTGATGCATTTTAGCCGCTTGTCTGTACCAGAGGGCTTGCTTACTAGAGGTGACCGTTTCAACCCACAAGCCTGTTTGGATGAACTAACAACTGGGGACGCCGCAGTACACTTTTTCCAGAAGTGACCCATTTGTCTACACTTAGTGCACTAGTTGTGCTTTCTCCAATATTCGGTCAAAGTTGACAGGATTTCCTTATGCACTATTGCAGACTCAGAAGTCGCTGGCTTTGCCTGTTTCCACGTATTGAAATTGGTAGGTTTGGCAGGCCTCTGGTTCTGTCTGCCCAAACCTTTTTCCTTCCTTTTGAACCTTTCAGAAGTCGATGACCTAGTATCCTTCTTTCCCGTTGGTTGGGACCTTTGGACAGGATGGATAAGGCAGTTACTGAACTGGTTGTTATCTTCCAGCATATGTCCAACTTTCCGAAAAAGATCAAGGTGGTTGTTCAAGTTGGTAGAATGGCACTTATTGAGTGCCCATGCATTCTGAACCTCCTGGGTAATGCCCGACCGTACCTTAACCCGTACCTGCACTGGGTCTGTATAGCCAAGCTTATACATGTAGTCAATCATCTTGTCTAGGTACCCGTAGATGTAAGATGATTCCATCACTAGGTCTCACCACTTGAGAAGGGATCGGTCTCGTTCCGCTTGGTCACTGCCCAAACATTGCTCGCGCCATTCCCAGAATCCTTTCCACACTCTCAATGGATTACTGTTGTCAACAGGAACTTCAGTATGCTTGGCAGACTCCTTATTGATGTGGGAGTACAGCCCTAAATACCATGCTCAAGCAGAGTCTTCTAAAAGTGGTATTACCAGATTTACGTTATCCATATCAGTTAACCTGCACACCTCAAAATACTCGAACTTAACCTCCACCAGCCTCAGAAAGCTGGCGAGGCCAATGACCTTTCCCTTAAATACCAGAATGCCACTTAGGTTTTCTGGCTTTTTTTGCCACTGTCTGGAGGATGGCCATAAGGTCGATCCGCTGCATAATTCCCATAGTAGCTTCTTAGCACGGCAGTCCCACCATCCTTTCTTCTCGTTGCTCCAATCATCCTTGCAAGCGCCAAGCAAGGGGGTCAAATCAGGGAGAAAATCGGCATTATCATGATCAGAACCGTTACAGTCAGAGTCCCCTAGATCTCCTCCCGCTCCTGCCATGCCATCGCCAGGTAGCACATTTCCATCTCCACTGCCCTCGGCATTCCTACCTGGGGTTTCCCATAGTCTATCGTACCCATCAAACCATTCCTCCTGGCAATCCAGATTCCCATCCCCGGGAGGGTTAGCCCCTGATGGTACTGGTGCCAATGGTGGAACAGGGTGTCGCCCACTCCCAAGAGTGGGGTTAGGAGCTACCCGAGTTATCTGCAGAAATGCCTAAAGCTCTGGACAGCTCAGGGGCTGCATTAGGGGGCCAGCGGACCTCCATAACCCACAATGCCCACCTGTTGATCATCTATCTCCTTCCTTCTGCCTTCTCCTGTACTTCACCGCGGCCCATGGTCCCTTCCTACACCCATATGACTGCTAAGAAATCCACCCCATTAAGGTCTCTACAACTTCACAGCCGGACAGATAGAACTCATCTTGGCTATCCAACTCGCCGCTTCTCATTGTGGGAAGGATGGAGGGAAGAGTTGGTTTTGAGGGGGCAGAGGCAATCACCGGCACCCAAAGAACAGAGCAGACAGGTGGCCTGGATCCAGGGATTGGAGTTCCCGGTGATGGAGCCCTGAGTGCTCACTCTTCCTGGGGCAATACCTGTTCAAAAAATCAAGGTGACACTACTCGCAGTGGCCGAAACCCAGGGGTAACTATAACTGCCAGTGGGAAGGCTGTGGTAGCAAAGGTATCAGGGCCAGGCAATAAAACTAGCAGAGGTATCGGTCGTGGGGCAGCGATGGGAGGTGTGGGAGTTGCAACTGAAGGTGTTGTGGGAGAAATGATAGGAGCCAGGGTGGGACGAGGAGTAGGGACAGATGTATCTAGTGCTGTGATACCTTTTGGCTTCGATATCCTTTTCTTGACACGACGTCCATCAGTTGGTCCAATCACTGCACTTCCCAAACGACTGCGGGCGATTGAGGAGGGGATGGATAGAGACGTGGTGGATGCACTGGTGAAGGAAGAGGTGTAGCTGTAGCCTTCGCTCTTGACGCTTTCCAGCATTCGCATACCCACAGAGCTTGGGTATGCCCTCCATTGTTCATCTCTGGCTCTCATGACCAATTCCATCACTAAATTCTTGAGTTTCGTATGGACGAGTGGAAGTCGCGGTGTAGCCTCTATCACCAGCACATCATTCTCAGCATCAATACTATACCCGCCTTTAAAGGCCTTTTCCAATGCTGCTATATGATCCTTGAATGCCTTCTGGTCTTTTAGCATCCACAGATATGCCTTCTACTGTACTTTCATCCATTCCACCACTGCCATAGTATTCTGTTTGCATAACATCTGCTGTTGCTAGTTGTTTCAGTTTCTCATTTCTCACTGTGCTTCGTCATGTGACTTAGGTACCTCACGGACAATGTAATGTTTGACGAACTCATGTGAGATTTGGGCAAAGGAGATACCTCCTGGCAGTGGAGGGCGTATGTTGTAAACAAGGGTGGAGTCTGGGAAAAATGAAAGCGCTGTGGCATGGTGGTCTGTAATCATAAGATCAACACATTCATCAGGTAACTAAATAGCGGCGGCCTCTCAAAGCAACTGGTGGCTGTCCCATTCAACACCATGAACAGCCGCGAAAACTGACTCATGAAATATGTTCGCGGCGTTCTCGTCAAGGTCAAGGTCTGAATCGGAGTTGGATTCCAGTCAGGTTCAAAGTTCAGTACTGGCCATTGCGTTTTCCACCCTGGGCTACTTGTTCTAAACATGGTTACCAGTATTCACGCAAGGTCAGTGCCCAAGGTCCGAAAACAATTAGTCAGGAGAGGAGTTAAGCGAGGAGGTCTCTTAAAGATATACTGTAACAGGGGAACCCCTAGGAAGATGGATCACCAGGTTGCGACCACACTAAACAACTTCAAACTTATTGCCAAAAGTCCACACAGATATAAGAGTAAAGTAAATGGTAAAACTTAATATCGTTAAACCTGATGCTTCACTCAATTAAGGTCGCGAGAGGATTGATTGTGGGATAGGAGTGTTCTCACATACATATTGATGTAGTTTCATCTTATACCAGAAACTCCTCTGTCAGTTTACTCCAACTATTCAAGTCTACCCTTCTCCACTAAGTGTGGTCGGACACGTCTCCTGGTACACCCTTTGGGCCTGCATGTGTCGATACCCTCTAGTCGGTGTTCACCTTATGTGGTTATTGTTTCTGCAGTGGATCTCCATTTTGCCCATCAGTGTAAAAACTTCTTCGTATCAGTGTCTTTTCAGTGGCTAACAGTCAAGACACCTGGTGAACAGGACCATCTATGACACCCTTCCCATATGCATTGATCTCTACTCAACCCTGGAAGCTACCGTGAGCGGTTTATCTATCTACAATTTCCAATTCTTGGGCTTCCGGTAGCTTCCGCAGGGTATGATAGTCTGCGAGTGGTCCAACCGACACTTCACCTGACCACTCCCTCGGATCCACCCTACCTGTGGTAGAAATCATGCTTCTAGTATCTCCGCACTTCCCTTATAGAACCTGTGGTGTTGGGGACACTTTCGGGCTTGGTAGCTGTAAAACACTCCCGGTTGCCCGGCTACTACCTGGGACTCCCTTCCCGACCCCGATGGTTAACTTCTATTAACTCCGTCAATTTCGGTCCGTTTTACTCCGAACAACTTGGAGAAAGTACTCTACCTTCCACCCTATACCTCCCTGTACATCCTGTAAACAGCTTATAGTCGACTGGACAGCAGCAATGTATACGGTGTTGCAAGCAGCTATACAAAGATTCCTCCTTGCTAGACTGCACACAACTACACAATCGTTTGCCCATGACGTCGGGGCCTCAAGGCGGGGCCAGAGGGGCATGATAGGAATAATGTCTCCAATTTACAGCTTCTTCGGAGCTGCCTAGCTCGCCCAATAGCATCTCTTAAAACCCCAAATTCCAGCATTATGCGTGGCTTCCTGTGACAAACATTCTGGTCATTTTTCCCAAACTTCACGAGGGACTTCGTATTGAAAGGTAGGGTAACTCAGGACTTTAGGCAGGGTAACCTGATCTTGAGGGTAGGGTAACCTTGCCTGATAGACAAGATGACTTTTCCCTATTACCTCATCTATTCTGTCGCCGGAGGCCGAGACTTCTGACCTTTCTTCAGTTACCGGGCTTAGCTCAGTAACTGCCCCTTTAGAGCTCTCTGAGTATGCTGACACTACTCCAGAGTGTAGCCGGGTACCTAGGTACTCTGCTAGCTAGTTCTGTTCATCTCAGAGCCCAGGCTATCGGGTCTCCATAGGTCAAGTGCTTACTTGCCTGCTGGTTCCTACCAGTTCGCCTCCTGGCTACCTGTATGGGTAGAGGTTCCACCTACTATAGCTCATGTATGCTGGGTCATTACAGCTGGAGGGTTATGAAATGTTTGGCCTTGTTTTTCCCTATTGGGATTCTTGATTGCTGGACTAGTAGTTGATACAAAAACATATTCTTCACATATATGAGAATTTACAGAAACTATAGAAGCTGAGATTAAGAGACGCTTTCTTTCTTTTATGCCATTTCCAAGATCGTTGAGTACTAGGTAGTATAACTAGATCTTGTAGCAGCTGAACCAAAAGCCTGATAGCTTGAGGAGCTGAGTCAAGCTCAGGCTCTATAATTGGTATGATACCTAGGTAACCAGTTAGTACTATTGGGATAATAGCTTTGGCTAGACATAGTCTTTGAAGATACGCATGGCTGCAGAGTATTGAAGGATTACTCAACACCAGATTAGGAAAATCCGATTGGTGGAGTAGTGGTATCTGACTAGAATCTGAAGATATGATTGCTTGTGGCCAAATTGCGGAAGTTTTTGAGTTGAAGAATTGAAGAAGTGGTAAAAGAGTAGTTATTGGTATTGCATTTGTGAATCAATTGTTCAATAATATAAGATTTGGATAATTGTTTATGATAACTGTTCAGTATTATATTCAGATTATATAATACTAGATACGCTATGATGAAAATATTGATTGAATCTATTTACTATATTTAACTACCCTAATTTTACTAAGGCATCCCCAATTGCATCCCTCTTGCTATCCCCCTTGATGTTCAACTTGGCATTGTCTTTTTAACCACATCCACCATACTGATATAGGCAGGACATTACAAGATTACAAAAGGAAAGTAAATCTCAGAAGAGCATATCTCTTTATATAACAAAGAAAAATGCTCTACTAACAAATCTCAATACCTCTAACCTCTTCCTCATATATAGCCATGATCTTCTATCAGTTTCCATAAGGTTCTGTTATACAGAATCTTGACTAAGCATGTAATGTGTTCGGGCCAGGCCCTAGTCACGTAGGGGTACGATAGGAGCGGATGGCTACTTGATCAACAAGAAGGGAGCACTGCTAACAAAAGGAGGCTTTGAACGGGGGGTAATAGGCGATCAAAGAAGTAACCGTTCAACCAAGTATATTAAGAATACTGTCTGTTGAAGTCTGCTGTTTCCACTGCAGGAATGAGCAGTCTTTAAATACAGCATATCGCTTATCTCCAGTATGAGCAATATTCCAAAACATTGTGTGTGTCAACAGATAGCACACGAAACAATACAAGTACCAAACGATACTGTGAAACCAAACATAAAACAATGTGTATATCAACCGATAGCACATGAAACAATACAAGTATCAAACGATACTGTGAAACCAAACATAAAACAACCTAGTACCCGTACCAGTTACACTCCCAAAATAAAATAACAATTTTACCAAATAAAATAACCTAATGAAATCCTAATAGTCGGTAAACCCACTACTCTCCTGAAAGTCCCTATAGGACCCACCCTCATCGTCATCGCTATCTTGCAACAATCTCAGGTCACCCTGCAACATCCATTCTGCCCCCTCCGACCATCTCTCCAAGGACTCCTGGCAGGGTGCTTCGCGCACAAAGCAACCTGACTCTTTGTAGTGCGGTAGATCAATGTGGTTTTGGACTGTCTGGTCTTGCCTGTCCTCTGGTTCGATATCGATCCACCCGCAATCGTCGCAGCAGTCGACGTAAAATATTTTCCAGTATGCCTCCAGTGGAATGGTTGCACTGCTCAGGAGTTCGTCCACAATAATGTGTCGTCCCTTGATGCTTATTTCTTTGTAGGTCGACATTTCTTGGTTAGGGCAAGGTTTTTAGAAGGGTAAAGGTTTGTAAGAGGGTAAAGATTTTCTTCAGTTTTGGAGGTCCTGTAGTCTAGTTTTTTATCCTCGGAGGAGTTTGAGGGATGGCAGATGGTATTTATCTCTCGGTGTTCGCCTCACTTAGGTATCTGCCTTGCTTAGGTATCAGCCTCGCTTAAGTATCGGCCTTGCTTAGGTGTCCAGGGGAAGGTGGATGGTACTTAATCTCGGTTTCTTCCATCTCCATGCACATCTCACATTTTTCTGTGCTCAGGTAACATCTTCTTCCAAAGCGGAATATGTCAGCCACTGTTTCGCCCCACATCCTTCCCGTTGATGCAGTTATTATATCTAGGCATTTGTTACAAATATCGATGAATAATCAGTGTGTAAGGTATCATCTAGGGATAATATCATGGTTCACCAACAGTCCCATTAGCTGATGGCGCAGTCTCCACAGTACTTGCTCATAGTTTGACATCGTAAGGCTGTTGGATGGTGTGTTTCTTTTTCTTATTATTCCCCATACTCAGCCTCAGCCAGCCGAGCTAGGTATGCTGCTACATCTTCCATAACCTGATTTTCATCTTCGCTGCTTTCGAAATCGCTCACAAAATGGGCCGACCAAAATCCATCTTGTATCTTTTCATCTGTATCTGGGCGGAGGTGTTGTATTTCTGGCAGGGTTGGGCTCTATGCCATGGTTACAGGGTTTATTGTAGGGGGTAGCTCATCTTCTGGTTCATTGTCCTCCCACCTGTGGTTTACTAGTTCCATCATATTTTCTAATCCTGCAAGGGGTTCCCAGCTGTTTTCAGTTTCCGGATATCCCATCCATTTGACCAGAAACTGGTCACAGTCATAGTGCTTCCTGTGGCCTCGTATAACCTCCACTTTCTATTCTGGTTTTTCATTTACCGGGATTGGAGGCAGCTTTGCGCAGCTAGTTCCGGGAAAGGTGGTATTGTCTTTAGGAAGGTATTGTTTCACAGTAGATGCATGGAATGTCACTTGCCGGTTTCTGTACATTCTGCCGTCCATTTCTACCCTGTAATTTTGCCTGTGGTTATCATATTCAATTATCCTGAATGGTCCTTGCCAGCGCAGTTGCAGTTTCTTGCTTTACCCCAACTCCGTTGCGAAAAGGCTTCCATAAACCAATAATAGGTTATCTTTCGCTATCGGTGTATGGTGTCTCCGCCGTTTTGCTGCCGTTCTTTTGCTCATAAATCGCGCTAATTTGATAGCATTAAATGCTGTGTTCCGGATTGCTTGGTGTCTGTTCAGCAATTCGTCGGCAGCCGGTACTGCTGAGTTATTGAAATTGGCTAGCAGGAATAGCAGGTAGTTTTTTCCAAAAATAGCTTTGTATGGTGACATACCGAGGGTTTCTGACCATTCTGCATTTAGGTAGGCTGCCGTTTCTGGTATGGGTTCAAACCAATTGTTTTGTCTTGCATTGACTAGGGTTCGAAGAGCTGTCTTTAATTCTCGCATTTTCCTTTCGACTTGTCGATTCGTTTCATGATGACCTGGTGCCGCCTTGATATGCTCAATGCCTAGCGATCAACACTGCTGTCTCCACACATGTGACTTGAATTATGGGTCAGCATCGCTTACTAGAGATGTTGGGTAGCCATGCGGTGTAAATATTTTGTTGTGTAGAAGTTCCCAGGTTGCTATTGCCATTACTTGCTTAGTTGTAGGTATGAGCCACGTGAATCCTGAAAACCTATCCATCGCAACTAGGATTGTGTCGTATCCCCATGAATTGTAGAAGGGTCCCGCAAAATCAATGGCTATCAATTCGAAGATTCCCAATGGCAGGGTAATTGTCTGAGCCTTTCCTTCTGATAATTTTGTAGGCTCCTTATTTATCTGGCATGCGTGGCATTGGGCCACATATGCTCTGAAGTCCTTTCGCATTGCAGGTCAAAATAGGTATTCGGTAGCGTACCGCAAGTTTCGTTCAACACTGTAGTGGCCTTTGTTGTGGATTTCGCTAATGACATACTCTCTTAACGTCATATTTCCGTGTGCTGGGCCTTTTGAGATATACAGGCAGTCTTCCCCGTATCTGGTTCTTGCATACAGCATTCCGTTTGCAACCTTGTAGGAGGACAAATCTCCTGTGGAGTCCATATTCTTAGGGACTTTTTTCCAAATTTGTTCTCTCTGGTATGCTGCAACCATATGTGCTCGGAATGTTCCGATGATTCCATTGACTGTTTGTAAGGTGTCGCATTCATCTTCTATCTCGCTTCCTCCAGTTGTCTCAGGTAGGTCTTCCTGCGCACTGTTTTCCAAGAGATCGTAAAGTCCTCATTGATATTCACTCATTGTTGGGGGTACAACTGGAACTATTGTTTCGTTTGTTAGACTTTCTAGTCATTCTGCTGGCCTAATAGGTGGTGGGCTATCAGGTCCTGGCATCTGGAATCCCGCTATTGTCTCATAGATAATGTCCTCTGTTGGTTCCTCTCGTTCAACCGGTGGCGGACTATCTGGTTGTTGCATATAGAAAGCCAGGGCTTCTGGGTTTAGCAGTGCCGGGATTGCATAAGACCTGGGCGTTGGCTGCGCAAGGGTGGACGGCCCTTCCCCAGCACTCTCCAGTCTCCCGCTGATCGTTTGTTGCCATTCCCAGTCATTGATTTCGGGGGACTCCGGAGGGCTTGGCCCGATGTCTGTACTTGGGGGGCTTGGTCCTTCACTAAGGGGGTGAGGGGTTGGCTTCCTCTTTCGTCTAGGGTGGTAGTTTGTGAATTTGATCTCAGTCTGATGATATGGGCAATGATCCACATAACAGTGCGAGTAGTGTAGCATGCTGTGTTGGAGTTCTTCGGATGGTGTTTTTCGCAGGGTACACTGGTCGCCCCAATCATTTTCTGCAGTCCTTGAGCAAGGGCTGTCAGAGGGTACAGAAGCCTCGTTAGGGTACTCAGTATATGAATAAGGAGGGGAGGTAGAGGAGATATCCCGTTCAGGTTCCATCGTGTTTGATTCTTGCTCATAGACTATGTTATCCGAGATGTTGTTTGCTTCCTTTGTATGATCATGGACATAGAGTGGATTCAAGTCTGATACTCCCTCATATATCTGGGAAAGGGCATCTGCTAAATAGTTCATACTTCCTGGTGCGTAGACTATCTTCGCGTCGTATTTTCCCAAGGCACTTAGCCCTCTAACTTGCTTTCTGCCCAGGTTCTTTGCCGTTCATAGGTGTGTTAAGGGTTAGTGGTCTGTAACTATGGTAAAGGAATTTCCCATTAGTACATTGTGGAACCGGTTAAGCACTTTCACTATTGCTAAGGCCTCCTTATCGGCAGTTCCATAATTCATCCGTGTGTTGGTGAACTTCCTGCTGTGTAACGCAGCTGGTCGAGCCATCCCATATATGGGTACCTGTCCTACCCATGCTCCAATTCCTAAATCTGAGGCGTCTGTAATTAGCCAAATTGGTTCCTTGCTTCATAGGTCTATTGGTCGCATGACTTTATGGTCGATGATTCGCTTTTTTACCATCTCGAATGCGGTCTGATGGGTGGTTATCCATACGAATCACATATTTCCCATCAGACCTGTTAGCAGTGCTGTCAAGGTAGCATGGTGTGGGAGGAACTGAGCCATATAGTTCACTATTCCTAGAAAGTATTGCAATTCCTTCTTGTTACAAGATGTTTCCCAGCCTGCAATGCTTGACATTCTCTAGGGAGAGGCATGGATCCCCTAGCTATCCACTATGTATCCTAGTACTTGCAGCTTATCTCCGAATAGTACTGATTTCTTCTTGCTTGCATAGAATTTTGCCTTTCTGAGCTGATCACATACCTGGCGGATATGTGTCTCATGTTCTTCTGACGTCTCTGAGAATATGAGAATATCATCAATGTATACCCATACAAAATGATGCAGAAATTTGCTTAGGAGGTCTTTCATTATCTACATAAAAGTTGCAGGTGCATTCATGTCTCCTTGTAGCATTACTTTGCTGACAAATCCTCCAAAGGGGGTTTTAAATAAATTGAGCTTAATGCTGTCTTTGTCCACTCATGTTTGGAAGTTTGCGTCACTTAGATCAATCTTACTTCTGAATTTCACTTGACCTATTCGGTGAAGGATCTGCTGTTGGTTTGGAATCGATGGACTATCCATGATTGTGTTGTTGTTTCGGATTTTCAAGTCTACCAGGGGGCGGATCCTTCCATCTGACTTGGGTTGTACAAACATGGGTGCCACTGTAGGAACTTCCTGTCGTACAATAACTCCAGCCCGTAATTTCTCCTTTATCCAGTTCATGAGTTTCTCCTTTTAGGCTTCTGGGATCGAGTATATTGGTTGGTTTCGTAGGTCGGTTAGATCTTTTAGCCGAATGTGGTGGCTAATTTTACATACAGGGGGTAGCATTTCAGGGACCTTGTCTGGGAATACATCCTTGTATTCCTCCAACAATGTTGTTGTGGTGGTGTCTGATACAGTGGCTCAGAATTCCCCACTTGTTGGTTTGCATAGCACATGCAGTTTGTTATTGCGAAATTCCACTGCTGTATCCCCACACCTGATAAGAGCATTATGTCTTTTTAGGAATGGCATTGGTATGAAGGCGTTATATTTCGCAAGATTTCCTACCAACATGTCCTGATTTGTCCATTTCTTTTTTCCGATTCCTACTGTCAGACCACACGTTTTATGGCTTGAGGAGCAGGAGCCTTTCATGGCCATATTGACTGTTGTCGGTTGGGGTAGAGGCTCCGTAGGGATGCCATGGGTAGAGATAAAGGTCGTGCTAACTATATCGCAGCCGATTGTTCCTGTGTCGAATAGTACCTTTGCTGAGTGGCCTTCTATGTGAATCGTTCCTTGAAGAGCGTCACGGGGCCTGATTGCCAGCTTTGGTTGCGTTCGGAGGCTTTCCATTTCTACCAAATTAATTTCCACTTTATCATATTCGGTTGCTTCCATGTGGTTCGTACTTGTTTCTCGCTTACTTGATTTTGCTTTTCCCTTTTTGGCATAGCAGTCCTTTGCATAGTGCCCCTTTTTCCCACATTGGAAACATGTGCCTTCATCACGTCGTTTCTTCTTCTTATCTTTCTTGTCTTTTGAATCTTTGCAATATGGTTTATCCTTTTTTGCACTGTCCAATGGTAATAATCCTTTGCTGTTCTTCTGCTGTGGTGTGTAGGTTTGGTAAACTCCTGTTTCATACAGGATAGCGTCCTTTCATTCGGCCCATTTGACTATCTTGTCAAAGGAGTCACCTTCTTCTTCCATGGGTTCTACCTCGTGGGGTAGTCTGGAATGCATTACTTCATACAATCTTTGTCGCAGCGTGTACTAAGATACCGTCCCAGTAGGCAATTGTCCATGATACATCAAGAGATCCGTCGCGACTAATGTTATTCGTACTGTTTTGCCATTTCGTACTGGCTGGATATCCTTGAACTTCTTGTATAGTTCTTGCGTATTCCGTGAGGATTGGAATCTTTCTCTCATGCATTTTATCAGAGTCGTTGCTGGGATTTTTTCCCCACTCTCATAGTGGTTCATCGCTAGGTCGTATGCTTCCTCTGCTTTTCCAGTACAGAAGCTTCCAAAGTACGCTCCACCTCCTTCCTTGGTTTTTTCTACTCCGTGCAGGGCCAGGTATTGAGAAGTGGTAGTTACCCATCGATCGAACACTTCAGGTTTCAGGTCTTCTTTTTCATTGGAGAATCTGGGTGGTAGTGGGAGCTTGACTTTGGGTCCTGTTTGTCCGGCCCATGGGCCGGGCGGCGCAGCTGATTCTCCTTCAGACATATCGTGTTCGGATTCTTCACTGCTGGAGCTATTGTCTGACAAGCATTCTGAAAGGTTGCTTGGGGGTTTGTCTGGAGGTTCTGCTGCAATTGAGTGGTCTGACTCTTCCTCTTCACTGTTTCCTTCTTTGGTGTACCTTGAGGTAGGCTATCTTTCCTCGCTGGTTGTGCTGGTGCCTTTCCTTTGCTGGGGCTTGGGGGGAAAAGCCCAGGGAGGCTTGTCGCTGGATTTGCTAACTCGTCTGTTGACTCGCTGAAGGTCTGCTTGGCCAAATCTCGAGCTAATTGTCTTTCTGCTTCATCAATTGAGAAGTCGCTGTTTGGCCCCTTTGACTTCTTTGGTTGCCTTCATTTGGTAAGGCCATCTCGTGGGACCTGCTTCCCACTTCGAGTCTCTAGTGACTCTATGGCATGGTGTTGGCGGAGCCAAACCTTCCGTGGTTCTGCCGCTCCCCACTACTAGCTTCGCTGTTGGACTTTCATAGGTTGATCAGACCAGGTCCCTGCAGGTTTCTTAACCACTTGCTGCGGTTAAAAAAATGTAACGTGTTTGGGCCAGGCCCTAGTCACGTAGGGGTACGATAGGAGCAGATGTCTTCTTGATCAACAAGAAGCAAGTACTGCTAACTAAAGGAGGCTTCAAACGGAGGGTAATAGGAGATCAAAGAAGTAACCGTTCAACCAAGTATATTAAGAATACTGTCTGTCGAAGTCTGCTGTTTCCACTGCAGAAATTAGCGGTCTTTAAATACAGCATATTGCTTATCTCCAGTATGAGCGAGATTTCAACACGTTGTGTGTATCAACTGATAGCACACGAAACAATACCAGTATCAAGCGATACTATGAAACCCAACATAAAACAATGCGTATATCACCCGATAGCATACAAAACAATACAAGTATCAAACAATACTGTGAAACTAAACATAAAACAATGTGTGTGTCAACCGATAGCACACGAAACAATACAAGTATCAAACGATAATGTGAAACCAAACATAAAACAATGTTTGTATCAACTGATATCACACGAAACAATACAAGTATCAAACAATACTGTGAAACCAAACATCAAACAACGTAGTACCCGTACTGCTTACAAAGCAATCCCTTCAACTGTTAGGCAATTGTCTGAACCCTATTCCTATATATGCAACCAAAAACCCAATGCTATCATATCCTAGTCAGGTGACCATAACATAAAACATATTTGTGTCAAGACCTGAAGGGAGTCAGGGACAGGGTTCCAGAGTTCAGGGTCAGGGTTCAGATGTTCTAGCAATACAAAGAAGAAACAAGGATATAATTCCTGACTACAGGTATAGGCAGAAAAATACCAGGTTGAGTAAAAAAGGTAAATCACTAAGAGGCATATCCCTTTATATAATAAAGGAAACTCCTGTGCTGACAAATGCCAACACCCCTAACCCCTTCCTCACACACAGCTGCAATCTTCCATCAGTTTCTATAAGGTTCTACTCATACCAAGGTTGTGGCTACACTATAACCCATAGCTGCTCCCTAGCTCCCAACTGTGGGTACTCTCAAGACCGTGCCAGACAGCTCAATAGTCTTTGACAGCTCAATGATCCTTGGGTATTGCCATAGAAACTCCATATTCATAAAAACTATGTTACTATCTCTTCCTCTGCTAAGACATGCTGCACTATGCAGGGATGTTGAAGCCACTCCAAATGTGTCTTATACCAACTATATCATGCTTTCTAATTGGCCAGAATGGCATCATGACATTATCTGCAGAAAATTGAAAACTAACATAATAACTTCCCTTGATGATAGTCAGTCCAACAACCGTCTTCTCTACATAGTGCCATATCACATATATTACAGGCCCATTGTGCCTGTCCTGATATTTTCTTTGTATACCACTTATATGAATCTCATCACCGAATTTGCATTTATTTGTAGTGCAGTAGATTGCTCTGCAATTATAACAATAGGTCTGCTCTCCTAATGTCTTCCACCTGTGTTCTGGTATCTCAGTACTTTCATCTACTTGTACCACTTTGTCTGACTCTGCTGGCTTTGTAGATACTGTAGGCCAAGTATGTTCTATACTAATAGGAGTCTCAATTCCAAAGACATATAGTGCAAGTTGAGGGACGGAGGAGGAAAATCTAGCTCATTTCCACTGTAAGAAGACCTGCTTGAAGTAGCTAAAAAGACTACTCCAAAGTTCTGCCCAGAACTCCTTATGCTCCATATAGCTGTTACCATAAAGTTGCCTTCCAATCAGATAAGCATTAAGAATTGCTCTATCAAGTATGCAAAAGAAGAGAGGATACAAAGACTGCAGAGCAATTCACTGTGTTGAATAGTATGCACAGAATTGATCAGCAATATCAATGTCTCTCATAAAGTGATTATAGCTATCAATGCAGGTAGGAATTGCATGATCTTTTCATATCTCTTCCCCAAAGACCTTGCATACAAGAGGTCTATTTGTAAATGTAATTGGAGGCTAACATCTTGATCTAATAATACTATGTTTATCACTGGCCTTATAGACTGTAGAACATGCAATTACAGTAGTATTATCTTGCCAAGCATAGCAGAGAACACCAGGATCTGAAGCATCTGACTCCCACTGGGACACTTTATCATCTACTAATTTTTTAACCTTGACTGGTTTTCGTACAACCATTACAGTAGTTGTATTCCACTCCAATCGCTTAGAACAAACATCTTTAAGTTCAAGAAGAAAGACTAGAAACTCAGGATGTTATCGAGTTGTTCCACAGATACCAATATTAAGAGTACATAGCTTCTGAAGAAGTAGAACTCTTGTAAAAAGATTGTCCATATAAATGATTTGTGGAACATCTTTTGGAAGCCTGTGGGTGGGCTGATAGACCATAGATTTAGTAGGTAAGAGATCCAGTAACTTTACAAGTTCACCATAGCTATCAGTCTTTGATAACTATAAGAAGTTATATGTATAACCAGCTTCGCAAAGTGCAAAGATTTTATAACTCTCTTTAATAGGCTTGTTTAGTGCTTTAAAAGTATGTTTACTACATCCAAAGAAATGTATCACCATCTCATCAATAGAGGTATTTATATCTGGTATCCAATACTGTAAGCATGTACTTCTAAACTCTGATACAATTAGCTCAAGTTTATACTACCATCCAACACTTTTCTCTAGTGTTTCATCCTCAGACTCGTCATGACCCTTCAGACAGCGATTATCGCAATTGACTTTAAATATAGGATCAGAAATATGTATATATCTTTTAATATCTTCAAAGCGATTGAGGTTTATATGTTTAGTACATACAAACTCAGCATATTTTGAACTCCAGTAATCTTGATAGGCCGGTAAACAAACTATACCTATATGGATAAAGACTGCAATAAACACTTTGATCTCTGCCAATCTGGTTCACTGCCAGGTATATTTTCCCTTCCATTCTGCCTCCTTGACCTCCACATATCGATTCATGTTTGCTTCAATTATTTCAAAATGGACTTCTGTTAGAAACAATGTAAAGAGAATGTATGGATCTCGATTTGCATACATGGGTAGCTGGACAATAGGGTCACATTGGATCTGACAATATACAAGAGGCACATGGTTAGCAAGTGGTAGTATGGAAGCTATTAGTTCAGCTAGTGCATGTTTTAGTAGTGAAATTCGTGGAGGCCTCAAATTTGGCTGCTTTGAACACTAGTTTGGTTGACTTCTTCGGTCACTCATTGCTTAATTGATTGTAACAGGGGCACCCTTAGGAAGATGGATCCCAAGGTTGCAACTGTACCAAACAACTTCAAACTTATCGCTAAAAGTTCACACAGATGTAAGAATAAAGTAAACGGTAAAACTTAATATCATTAAGCCTGATGCTTCACTCAATTAAGGATCTTGAGAGGATTGATTGTTGGAGTAGGAGAGTTCTCGCATAGATATTGAAGTAGTTTTATCTTATGCCAGAAACTCTCCCATCAGTTTACTCCAACTATTCAAGCGCACCCTTCTCAGCTAAGAGTGGTCCGACACGTCTCCTGGCACACTCTTTGGGCCTGCATGTATAGACACTCTCTAGTCGGCATTCACCTTATGCAGTTAGTGTTTCTGTGGTACATTTCCATTTTGCCCACCAGAGTGAAAGTTTCGTCGCATCAGGGTCTTTTCAGTGGCTAACAGTCAAGACACCTGATGAAGTGAACTGTTCATGACACCCTTCCCATGTGAGTAGATCTCTACATGACCCCAGAAGCTACCGTGAGTGGTTTATCTATCTACTGTTTATGATTCTTGGGCTTCTAGTGTCTTCCGCAGGGTACGATGGTTCGGGAATGGTCCAATGGGTGCTACCCATAACCACTACCTCGGATCCACCTTACCTGTAGTAGAAATCATGCTTTTAGTGTCTCTTTACTTCCCTTACAGAGCCTATGGTATTGGGGAACACTTTCGGGCTTGGTAGGTGTAAAACTCTCCCGCTCGCCCTGACACCACCCAGGACTACTCTTGGGACCTGCACAGTTAACTCCTATTAATCCCATCAGTTTTGGTCTGTTTTACTCTGAACAACTTAGAGGACATACTCCATCTTCCACCCTATACCCCCTTGTATATCCTGCAAACAGCCTACGGTCGACTGGATGGCAGCAATGTATATGGTGTTGCAAGCAGGTCTCCCAAGATTCCTATTTGCTAGACTGCACACAACTACACCACCATTTGCCCATAACGTCCAGGCCTCAAGGCGGGGCCGCAGGGTTATGATTGGAATAATGTCTCCAATTTTGTAACCGGTACGGGTACACATTGTTTTATGTTCTACGTTTGGTTTCACAGTATCGTTTGATACTTGTATTGTTTTGTGTGCTATCGTTTGATACACGCATTGTTTTATGTTTTATGTTTGGTTTCACAGTGTCGTTTGATACTGGTATTGTTTCGTCTGCTATCGTTTGATAGACAGATTGTTTTATGTTTAGTTTCACGGTATCGTTTGATACTTGTATTGTTTCGTGTGCTATTGGTTGATACACACAATGTTTTGCAATATCGCTCATACTGGAGATAAGCGATATGCTGTATTTAAAGACCGCTGATTCCCGCAATAGAAACAGCAGACTTCGACAGACAGTATTCTTAAAATATACTTGCTTGAACGGTTACTTCTTTGATCTCCAATTACACCCTGTTCAAAGCCTCCTTTAGCAAGCAGTACTCGCTTCGTATTGATCACGAAGCCATCTGCTCCTATCGTACCGCTACGTGACTAGGGCCTGGCCCGAACACGTTACATT
>PYWC01000003.1:918447-940457 GCA_003182015.1 Tuber magnatum | reverse complement strand
GAGTGGGGAAAAAATCAGTGGAATGACCCGGTTAAAGTACTTGAGAGAGAGATTCCAATCCTCGCGAAACACGGAAGAACCATACAAAAGGTTTCAGGATATCCAGCAAGTATGAAATGGCAAAACAGAAACAATGACCCTAGTCGCGACGGATCTTTTAATGTATCGTGGACGATTGCCTACGGGGACAGTGTCTCAGTATACGCTGAAAGAAAGATTGTATAAAGCAATGCACCCCAGACTACGCCAGGAGGTAGAACCTATGGAGGAGGATCGTGATTCCTTTCACAAGATAGTCAAGCGGGCCGAACGGAAGGATGCTATCCTATATGAAACAGGAGTTTACCGGACCCAAGTACCGCAGCAAAGGAATAGTAAAGGATCTTCATCGCGGGATAATATGAAAAAGGATAAACCATACCGCAAGGATTCAAAGGACAAGAAGGACAAGAAGCAGAAACGACACGAGGAAGGCACATGTTTTGAATGCAGGAAAAAGGGGCACTACGCGAAAGATTGCTTTTCCAAAAAAGGGAAGGGAAAGGCTGCTAAGCGAGAAGCTAGCACAAACCACATGGAAACAACCGAATATGATGAAGTGGAAATTAACTCAGTGGAAATGGAAAGCCTGCGGATGCAACCGACGTTGGCTATAAGGCCCCATGACGCTCTTGAAGGAACGATTCACATAGAAGGCCACCCAGTAAAGGTACTATTCGACATGAGAACAATCGGCTGCAACATAGTTAGCGCCACATTTATCTCTACCCATGGCATCCCTACAGAGCCTCTACCCCAACCAACAACAGTCAATATGGCTATGAAAGGATCCCGCTCTTCAAGCCACAAAAAATGTGGACTGACCATAGGAATCACGAAAAAGCAATGGACAAATCAGGAGATGTTGGTAGGGAACTTGGCAAAGTATGACGCCCTGATTGGAATACCATTCCTGAAAAGACATAACGCTCTTATCAGGTGTGGGGATACAACGGTGGAATTTCCCAATGACAAACTATATGTGCTAGGCAAACCAACAAGCGGGAAATTCTGAGCCGCTGTGTCAGACACCACTACGAAAACATTGTTGGAAGAATACAAGGATGTAATCCCAGACAAGGTCCCTGAAATGCTACCACTAGTGCATAAGATTAGCCACCACATCCAGCTAAAGAATCCAACTGACCTACGAAACCAACCAACATACTCGATCCCGGAAGCCTACAAGGAAAAACTCATGAACTGGATAAATGAGAAAGTACGAAGTGGAGTAATTGTACAACAAAAGGTACCTGGAGCAGCACCTATGTTTGTACAACCAAAGTCAGATGGAAGGATCCACCCCCTGGTGGACCTGAAAGTAAGAAATGCTAACACGGTCATGGATAGTCCATCGATCCCAAACCAACAGCAGATCCTTAACCGAATAGGACGAGCGAAATTCAGGAGTAAGATTGACCTAAGCAACGCATACTTCCAAACACGGGTGGACAAAGACAGTGTTAAGTTCAACTCCTTCAAAACCCCATTCGGAGGATTTGTGAGCAAAGTAATGCTCCAATGAGATATGAATGCACCAGCAACATTTATGTGAATAATGGAGGACCTCCTAAGCGAATATCTCCATCATTTTGTATGGGTATATATTGACGATATTCTCATATTGTCAGATACACCAGAGGAACATGAGAAACACATACACCAAGTATGTGACCAGCTCAGAAAAGCAAAATTCTTCGCGAGCAAAAGAAAGTCAGTACTTTTTGCAGATAAGTGGGAAGTGTTAGGACACATAGTAGACAATGAGGGAGTTCATGCTTCCCCGCAGAAAATATCTTCCATGGCAGAATGGAAGACACCAAAAAACAAGAAGGAGCTACAACGATTCCTTGGAATGGTGAATTATGTGGCCCAGTTTCTCCCACACCATGTCACGCTAACAGCACCACTAACCGACTTAACGGGACATGCCGAGTTTGTATGGACAACGACCCACCAAACAGCATTCGATATGGTCCAAAAACGAACCAACAATCTCCAAGTCATGCGACCAATGGACATACGAAACAAGGAACCAATTTGGTTGGTTACGTATGCCTCAGATTTAGGAGTTGGAGCATGGGTGGCACAAGGACCCACTTATGAAGCGGCACCACCAGCCGCGTTACATAGCAGAATGTTCACCAACGCTCAGATGAACTATGGGACCACCGATAAAGAGGCCTTAGCGATAGTGGAAGCTCTTAATCTGTTTCACAATTTACTTATTGGTAATTCCTTTACAATAGTTACAGACCACCAACCCTTGACACATCTACGAACGGCAAAAAACCCAAGCAGAAAGCAAGTGAGATGGCTAAGTGCCTTGGGAAAATACAACGCAAAGATAGTCTACGCACCAGGAAGCAACAACTATTTAGCTAATGCCCTTTCCCAGATATATGAGGGAGAATTAGACTTGAATCCACTCTATGTCCATGATCATGCGAAGGAATCGGATGACATCTCGGATAACACAGTATATGAGCAAGAATCAAACACAATGGAGCCCACACATGAGTTCTCCCCTACTTCCCCTCCTTTCTCCTATACTGAGTGCCCCAACAAGGCCCCTGTACCCCTCGAAAGCCCCTGCTCAATCACTACAGGAAACGATTGGGGTGACCAGTATACCCTGCGAAGTACGCTAGTGGAAGAACTCCAACATGGCACCCTACACTACTCACACTGTTATGTGGATCATTGCCCATATCATCAAACCGAGATCAAATTGACGAACCACCATGCTAGACGATGGGGAAAATCGACCCCTTACCAACTTAGTGAAGGACCGAGCCCCCCAAGCACAGAAATCGACCCGAGCCCTCCAGAGTCCCTTGAAATCAATGACTGGGAATGGCAACAAACCACCGGCGAAAGACCAATTAGTGCGGGAGAAGGACCGTTCACCCTTGCACAGCCGACGTCCAGGTCTTGTGCAATTCCGGCACTACTAAATCCGGAAACCCGGGCATTCCAGATGCCAGAGCCAGAACCAATAGAAAACCTTACAACTGAGACTATAGCAGTATTCCGAATGCCAGGACCTGATAGCCCACCACCCATTAGGCAAGCAGAACGGCTGGAAAGCCTTACCAATGAGATGATAGTCTAAGTGATGCCCCCGACAATGACAGAATATCGGCGCATGCTTTACGATGTCTTGGAAGACAACGAGAAGGATGACCTACCTGAGACAACCAGAGGAAGCGAGATAGAAGATGAACGCGACACCTTACAAACAGTCAATGAAATGATCGGAACGTTCCGAGCACACATGGTAGCAGCATACCAGAGAGAACCAATTTGGAAGAAGGTAAATGGGAATATGGACTCCACAGGAGACTTGTCCTCTTACAAGGTTGCAAACGGAATACTATGTGCAAAAACCAGNCCTACGAAGAGTCCAATAGCGAAGCTAGCATCGGAGAGTGGCAGAACCACGGAGGATACGGCTCCGCCAACACGACACCATTGAGTCACTAGAAACTCGAAGTAGGAAGCAGGTCCCACGAGAAGGCCTTACCAAGAAAAGGCAACCCAAGAAACTGAAAGGGCCAAAGAGCGGATTCTCAATTGACGAAGCTGAACGGCAGCTAGCGCGAGACTTGGCCAAGCAGACCTTTAGCGAATCGACTGCTGAATTAGCAAAGGCAGCAACTAGCCTTCCTGGGCAATTTCCCCCCAGCCCCAGCAAAGGAAAGGCACCAGCACAACCACCGAAGAAAGATAGCATACCTGTCGGGACACCTAAGAAGGAAGAAGACGACCAAGAAGCATCAGATCACTCGGGAAAAAGGTAGCCACCAGACAAATTCCCCAGTGACTCTCCAGAAAGCTCCTCAGACAACAGCTCAAGTGACGAAGTGTCTGAACACGATATGTCCAAAGGTGAATCCGCCGGACCGCCCAGCCCAGGGGCTGGGCGAACAGGACCTAAAATCAAACTTCCACTGCCACCCTCGTTCTCAGGCGAAAAGGACGACTTAAAACCTGAAGTATTTGATCGGTGGGTTATAACAACCTCTCAATACTTGGCCCGACACGGAGTGGACAAAACTAAGGAAGGGAGCGGAACATACTTTGGAAGCTTCTGCACCAGAAAGGCAGAAGAAGCATACCACCAAGCAATGAACCACTATGAGTGTGGGGAAAAAATCTTTGGAATTACCCTTTTAAAGTACTTGAGAGAGAGATTCCAATCCTCGCGAAACACGGAAGAACCATACAAAAGGTTTTAGGATATCCAGCAAGTATGAAATGGCAAAACAGAAACAATGACCCTAGTCGCGACGGATCTTTTAATGTATCGTGGACGATTGCCTACGGGGACAGTGTCTCAGTATACGCTGAAAGAAAGATTGTATAAAGCAATGCACCCCAGACTACGCCAGGAGGTAGAACCTATGGAGGAGGATCGTGATTCCTTTCACAAGATAGTCAAGCGGGCCGAACGGAAGGATGCTATCCTATATGAAACAGGAGTTTACCGGACCCAAGTACCGCAGCAAAGGAATAGTAAAGGATCTTCATCGCGGGATAATATGAAAAAGGATAAACCATACCGCAAGGATTCAAAGGACAAGAAGGACAAGAAGCAGAAACGACACGAGGAAGGCACATGTTTTGAATGCAGGAAAAAGGGGCACTACGCGAAAGATTGCTTTTCCAAAAAAGGGAAGGGAAAGGCTGCTAAGCGAGAAGCTAGCACAAACCACATGGAAACAACCGAATATGATGAAGTGGAAATTAACTCAGTGGAAATGGAAAGCCTGCGGATGCAACCGACGTTGGCTATAAGGCCCCATGACGCTCTTGAAGGAACGATTCACATAGAAGGCCACCCAGTAAAGGTACTATTCGACATGAGAACAATCGGCTGCAACATAGTTAGCGCCACATTTATCTCTACCCATGGCATCCCTACAGAGCCTCTACCCCAACCAACAACAGTCAATATGGCTATGAAAGGATCCCGCTCTTCAAGCCACAAAAAATGTGGACTGACCATAGGAATCACGAAAAAGCAATGGACAAATCAGGAGATGTTGGTAGGGAACTTGGCAAAGTATGACGCCCTGATTGGAATACCATTCCTGAAAAGACATAACGCTCTTATCAGGTGTGGGGATACAACGGTGGAATTTCCCAATGACAAACTATATGTGCTAGGCAAACCAACAAGCGGGAAATTCTGAGCCGCTGTGTCAGACACCACTACGAAAACATTGTTGGAAGAATACAAGGATGTAATCCCAGACAAGGTCCCTGAAATGCTACCACTAGTGCATAAGATTAGCCACCACATCCAGCTAAAGAATCCAACTGACCTACGAAACCAACCAACATACTCGATCCCGGAAGCCTACAAGGAAAAACTCATGAACTGGATAAATGAGAAAGTACGAAGTGGAGTAATTGTACAACAAAAGGTACCTGGAGCAGCACCTATGTTTGTACAACCAAAGTCAGATGGAAGGATCCACCCCCTGGTGGACCTGAAAGTAAGAAATGCTAACACGGTCATGGATAGTCCATCGATCCCAAACCAACAGCAGATCCTTAACCGAATAGGACGAGCGAAATTCAGGAGTAAGATTGACCTAAGCAACGCATACTTCCAAACACGGGTGGACAAAGACAGTGTTAAGTTCAACTCCTTCAAAACCCCATTCGGAGGATTTGTGAGCAAAGTAATGCTCCAAGGAGATATGAATGCACCAGCAACATTTATGCGAATAATGGAGGACCTCCTAAGCGAATATCTCCATCATTTTGTATGGGTATATATTGACGATATTCTCATATTGTCAGATACACCAGAGGAACATGAGAAACACATACACCAAGTATGTGACCAGCTCAGAAAAGCAAAATTCTTCGCGAGCAAAAGAAAGTCAGTACTTTTTGCAGATAAGTGGGAAGTGTTAGGACACATAGTAGACAATGAGGGAGTTCATGCTTCCCCGCAGAAAATATCTTCCATGGCAGAATGGAAGACACCAAAAAACAAGAAGGAGCTACAACGATTCCTTGGAATGGTGAATTATGTGGCCCAGTTTCTCCCACACCATGTCACGCTAACAGCACCACTAACCGACTTAACGGGACATGCCGAGTTTGTATGGACAACGACCCACCAAACAGCATTCGATATGGTCCAAAAACGAACCAACAATCTCCAAGTCATGCGACCAATGGACATACGAAACAAGGAACCAATTTGGTTGGTTACGTATGCCTCAGATTTAGGAGTTGGAGCATGGGTGGCACAAGGACCCACTTATGAAGCGGCACCACCAGCCGCGTTACATAGCAGAATGTTCACCAACGCTCAGATGAACTATGGGACCACCGATAAAGAGGCCTTAGCGATAGTGGAAGCGCTTAATCGGTTCCACAATATACTAATAGGAAATTCCTTTACAATAGTTACAGACCACCAACCCTTGACACATCTACGAACGGCAAAAAACCCAAGCAGAAAGCAAGTGAGATGGCTAAGTGCCTTGGGAAAATACAACGCGAAAATAGTCTACGCACCAGGAAGCAACAACTATTTAGCTAATGCCCTTTCCCAGATATATGAGGGAGAATTAGACTTGAATCCACTCTATGTCCATGATCATGCGAAGGAATCAGATGACATCTCGGATAACACAGTATATGAGCAAGAATCAAACACAATGGAGCCCACACATGAGTTCTCCCCTACTTCCCCTCCTTTCTCCTATACTGAGTGCCCCAACAAGGCCCCTGTACCCCTCGAAAGCCCCTGCTCAATCACTACAGGAAACGATTGGGGTGACCAGTATACCCTGCGAAGTACGCTAGTGGAAGAACTCCAACATGGCACCCTACACTACTCACACTGTTATGTGGATCATTGCCCATATCATCAAACCGAGATCAAATTGACGAACCACCATGCTAGACGATGGGGAAAATCGACCCCTTACCAACTTAGTGAAGGACCGAGCCCCCCAAGCACAGAAATCGACCCGAGCCCTCCAGAGTCCCTTGAAATCAATGACTGGGAATGGCAACAAACCACCGGCGAAAGACCAATTAGTGCGGGAGAAGGACCGTTCACCCTTGCACAGCCGACGTCCAGGTCTTGTGCAATTCCGGCACTACTAAATCCGGAAACCCGGGCATTCCAGATGCCAGAGCCAGAACCAATAGAAAACCTTACAACTGAGACTATAGCAGTATTCCGAATGCCAGGACCTGATAGCCCACCACCCATTAGGCAAGCAGAACGGCTGGAAAGCCTTACCAATGAGATGATAGTCTAAGTGATGCCCCCGACAATGACAGAATATCGGCGCATGCTTTACGATGTCTTGGAAGACAACGAGAAGGATGACCTACCTGAGACAACCAGAGGAAGCGAGATAGAAGATGAACGCGACACCTTACAAACAGTCAATGAAATGATCGGAACGTTCCGAGCACACATGGTAGCAGCATACCAGAGAGAACCAATTTGGAAGAAGGTAAATGGGAATATGGACTCCACAGGAGACTTGTCCTCTTACAAGGTTGCAAACGGAATACTATGTGCAAAAACCAGTTACGGGGAAGACTGCCTGTATGTCCCAAAAGGCCCCGCATACGGAAATACGACATTAAGAGAATATGTCATTAGCGAAATTCACAACAAAGGCCACCACAGTGTTGAATGAAACTTACGGTACACAACAGAGTACCTATTTTGGCTTGAAATGCGGAAGGACTTTAGAGCGTATGTGGCCCAGTGCCACACATACCAGGTAAATAAGGAACCTGCAAAATTGCCAGAAGGAAAAGCTCAGACAATTACCCTACCGTCGGAAATTTTCGAATCAATAGCCATTGACTTTGCAGGACCCTTCCACAATTCATGGGAATACAACATGATCCTAGTTGCGATGGATAGGTTTTCGGGATTCACGTGGCTTATACCTACAACAAAGCAAGTAACGGCAATAACAAGCTGGGAACTTCTATGCACCAAAATATTTACACCCTATGGCTACCCAACATCTTTAGTAAGCGATGCGGACCCATGGTTCGAATCACATGTGTGGAGACAACAGTGTTGATCGTTAGGCATTGAACATATCAAGGCAGCACCAGGCCATCATGAAATGAATGGACAGGTAAAAAGGAAAATTCGAGAATTGAAAACAGCTCTGCGAAACCTAGTCAATGCCAGACAAAACAATTGGTTTGATGCCATACCAGAGACAGCAGCATACCTGAATGCGGTATGGTCAGAAACTCTCGGTATGTCACCATATAAAGCCATTTTCGGTAAGAATTACCCACTACTGCCCCTGGCAAACTTCAAGAACTCCGCAGTACCGGCTGCCAACAAATTACTAAACAGGCACTAAGCAATCCGGAACGCGGCATTCAATGCGATTAAAATGGCACGATTTAGAAGCACAAGAACGGCAGCAAAACGACGCAGACATCATACACCAATACGAAAGGGTAATTTGTTACTGGTATACGGAAGTTTATGCGCAACAGAATTGGGACGCAGCAAGAAATTGCAACTGTGCTGGCATGGACCATTCAAGGTAATCGGATACGATGAGGATACACAAAATTACATGGTAGAAATGGCTGGCAGAATGTACAGAAACCGAGAAGCGACATTCCATGCATCCCGCGTGAAAAGATACCGCCCTAACGATGATGTCTCCTTCCCTGCCAGGAGCCATGCAAAACCACCCCCAATCGTGGTAACCGAAAAACCGGAATGGGATGTGGAAACCATACGAGACCACGGAAGACGATATGACCGTGACCAATTCCTAGTGAAATGGGTGCGGTACCAGGAAACAGAGAATAGCTGGGAACCCCTTAAGGGATTGAAAAATGCGATGGAAGTGGTTAACCAATAGTGGGAAGACAACAAAGCGGAGGACGAGCTACCCCTTACGATAAACCATGTGACGGTGGCGTGGAGCCCAACCTTACCAGAAATCCAACACCTGCGCCCCAACATGGACCAAGGGATACAGGACGGATTTTGGTCAGCCCACTTCGAGATCGCTTTTGAAAGCAGCGAAGATAAAAATCGGGTAATGGAAGATGAAGTAGCATACCTAGCCCAGCTGGCCGAGGCGGAGTACTGGCAATAGCGAAAGGAAAAAACACTCCATCCAACAGCCTTTTGATGTCAAACTATTAGTAAGTGCCTTGGAGACTGCGCCATCAGCTAATGGGACTGTTGGTGAACCATGATATTATCCCTAGACAATACCTAACACATCGACTATTCATACAAATCTGCAACAAATGCTTAGAAATAACAACAGAGTTGACAGGATGAATGTGGGGAGAATCAGTGTCAGATGTTTTCCGTTTCGGTAGCGGGTGCTACCTGAGCACAGAAAAATGTGATGGTTGCATGGAGACGGAAGAACCCGAAATTAAACAGCACCCCCCTTCCCCTGAAGACCTAAGCGAGGCCAACATCTAAGTGAGGCCAACACCTAAGCGAGGTCACCACCGAAACATAAATACCGGCCACCAGCCCTCTAAACCGCCGAAGAAAACAGATCGCACTACCAGACCTCCAAACCTTTAACCTCCTACAAAAACCCTTCACCCTATTACAAACTTATCCTTACGCGAAGGGAAACAAAATGTGAACCTATGCAGAAGTCAGCATAAAGGGACAAGACCTCATTTTGGGGTACCTGCTTTACCGAGAAATCATTCCAGAAGGCGCATACTGGAAGATATTTTATATCGATCACTGCGAAGACTGCGGATGAATCGATGTCGAGACGGAGGAATGGGAGGAGCGAATAGCACGGAACTTCGTGGACCTGCCACACTACTGGGAGTCAGGTTGCTTTGTTCGCGGAGCACCATGCGGGGAGTGCTTGGAAAGATGGTTAGAAGGTGCGCAATGGATATTGCAGGATAACCTGAGATTGTTGTGGGATAGCGATGACGATGAGGATGGGTACTATGGGGATTTTCAGGAGAATAGTGATTTTACCGACTATTAGGATTTCATTAGTTTATTTTGTTTGGTGAAGTTGTTATTTTATTTAGGGAGTGTAACCGGTACGGGTACACATTGTTCTATGTTTTATGTTTCGTTTCACAGTATCGTTTGATACTTGTATTGTTTCGTCTGCTATCGTTTGATACACACATTGTTTTATGTTTAGTTTCACCGTATCGTTTGATACTTGTATTGTTTCGTGTGCTATCGGTTGATACACACAATGTTTTGCAATATCACTCATACTGGAGATAAGCGATATGCTGTATTTAAAGACCGCTGATTCTCACGATGGAAACAGCAGACTTCGACAGACAGTATTCTTAAAATATACTTGGTTGAACGGTTACTTCTTTGATCTTCTATTACACCCCGTTCGAAGCCTCCTTTAGCAAGCAGCGCTCACTTCGTGTTGATCACGCAGCCATCTGCTCCTATCATACCANCGAAGCCTCCTTTAGCAAGCAGCGCTCGCTTCGTGTTGATCACGAAGCCATCTGCTCCTATCGTACTGCTACGTGACTAGGGCCTGGCCCGAACACATTACAAATTTACAGCTTCTTCGGAGCTGCATAGCACACCCAATAGCATCTCCCGAAACCCTAGATTAAAGTATCATGCATGGCTTCGCATGACAAACATTCCTGTTATTTTTTCCAAACACTCCCAGAGACTTCGTATTGAAAGGTAGAATAACTCCGGACTTTGGACTGGGTAACCTGAGCCCCATGCCAGGGTAACCTGATCCTGAGGATAGAGTAAGCTTGTCCTAGAGACAAGATGACTTTTCCCTATTACACTGTCTATTCTGTTGCCAGAGATAGACACTTCTGACCTTTCACCAGTTACCCAGCTTAGCGGAGTAACTGCTCCTTCAGAGGTCCCTATGTATGCCGACACTGCTCCCGGGCGTAGCCAAGTATCGAAGTACCCTGGCAGCCAATTCTGTTCATCCCAGAGCCCGGGCCATTGGGTCTCCATTGGTCAAGCACTTCTTACCTGCTGGTTCCTACCAGTTCGCCTCCTAGCTACCTGTATCAATGTAGGTTCCGGCTGCTATAGCTTATGTATCCTGGGTCGTTACATTGATTGATGGATAGATGAATTGTTTGCTTAGGTCTATATATTATTGATACTATTCAGACACGTGTCCTTCTTTGACCCTAAAGGAGCAAGGTCTATGCAGTACAAATTGCTACACTAGTAGACACCCTCGCTTAGTGCAGCATGTCTCAGCAGGGGAAGAGATAGAAACCTTATTACTAAGCATTATTTTGCAATTCCGCTATTGTACAACAGCATAGTTATACTCATTACAATACAACGGTATAAATACTAGTATCTCTTGATTAGTGAATACTCAATTTCCCCATTGGTACCTACCAAAGTGACAAAACAAAGACATGCCAATAAGATGAATGTGCTAAAAGAAGTGCCTTGTATATTAGTTAATGTGCTAAATACAGCAATTCTGTAGTCTGGCAGAAATACAGTAAGTTTAGATATAGAAACTAGGCTGCAATACTGAATAATTAGGGGTTGCTATTCAGGTCAAAGATTTAGTAGTTAATAGTACTATCTTGTCCATATAGTACAGCCATGCGCAGGTGGTAACAGAACACACACGAAACATTTTCCACTTCCCAACTCCTCTCCGCATAGCAACTACTGACACAGCAGGCCGCTTGATTCGAATATGGGAAAATGGCGACAGGCTACAAAGACTGAGTCTATTGAAGTTATTGAAAAGCAAACTGAAGCAAAAAAATTACCATGAAATTGCCATAGAAACCAAAGTTTCAAAATCAGAGGCATAGCGAATTATCATGCGACGGAAGACCAACGAAATAATCAACCCCCACCATGCCCAGGTTCAAAGCCTGAATTGGATGCACGTGCAAAGCAGCGATTGCATCGCATCAACGAGCAGAATCCTCATGCTCCACTTCGAGATATCACTCCTGATCTCAACCTGGAGGTATCAGAATGAACTGTGGAAAAAGCTCTTTACTCTATGGACTTTTATGTTCATACTGCATGCAAAAAGCCTTTTTTAAACCCTGAATGCAAGTGTGATTGTTTGCAATAGGCACGAGAAAGGTGGAATTGGAACAAGTTTGACTGGAGGAAAAAAATCTTCACCAATGAGATGAAGCTTACCATTAGGCAAGAAGGAGAGTGATCCCTTGTTTGACATCGGCCTGGAATGGCCCTTGAAGATCACTATCTCGAACCCTTATTTCCCAATGACAAGACTACTGTCATGTTTGTCGCCAGTTTTACCTATGGCTTTTATGCTCCGCTGATTGCTATCTGCCAGCAAGCTGAGAAAGAGAAAGAGAGTACAAGAGATCGACTAGGTATGAATTCAGTACAGTATTGTCAAGAGATTTACACACCTTACTTTCTGCCTTTGTATAAGCTGTTAGGTGGAGCTGACAATGATATTGAAATGGTTGAAGACAATTCACATGTATATAATTCTCACTATTTATGGAGATATCGGATACTGCAGGAGGTGGTTAGGATGCCTTACGCTTCTTGATCTCCAGACATGAATCCTATGGACAATGTTTGGTCTTTCTTTGGGTACAGGTTTCAGGAGTCTTGTAGGACAGCTAAGAGGTGTCCCCACAACAGAGAGAATATAACTGAGCTGGCACAGACAGTTTGAGAAGCAATGTCCTGGAGGTGAGTCTATCGTTTTATTGACAGTATGCTAAGGAGGATTCTCACCCTTATTCCAAGACATGGACGATATACTAAGTCGTAAATGGGACTTGAAAGCGATCTGTTTCTTAGTGTGTTTTATTTTATTCTTTTACTTTCATTGTTGGTCGGGAAATTGATTTTGTTTCATGATTTCACGATATCCTCGTGGTGTGCCAAGCCATGTGTCCCATTACCACCTGCGCGCGGCTGTAGCTCAATTGCTTTGTCATTGTACTACAACATACTTTAACTACTGAGTCTCTTTAGACTTAGACCATTTTACCATAGTATAGATCAATAACTCCCATGCTTCCTAACTCACATATCGTATCAGTTTAAAGTTCTCTCTATCTCTCTATCTTTCCAGTTCTTCAGTTCTCCAGTTCCCCAGTTCTCCAGTTCTCAAGGTCTACAGTTCTTCTACTCTTTGGTCCTCTTTCTTTCCAACTAGTACTACACTCTTGGACTTCCTAGCTCTACAGCCTTCCTTCTCTTTAGCTTCTGTTCTTCTATACTTTCTCAATCTCCCACTCTCTAAGCTTTCAAATCTTCTGCTCTTTAATAGTTTTACTTACTGAATTTTACAGTTAGTAGCTCTCCTCCATTTTACAATCTCCTGTATTCTGTATTTTCTCTATATTCTAACTATATATATACTATAACAGATATCTAGACCAACCATGGCATTATCATCAAACTTAGCAGTTATTTCTTCTAGTCAGCATGTTGAACTATATAACAATATTGAGGTACAAATTCAAGCAACAGTCATATTCCTTGATACAATTGGAGAGAATAATCTCAATTTTGCAAAAATATCACGAAAGTATGATGTTCTATTACAATGATTACAAGCTTATTAGCAAGGGCATCAATCAAAGATTGATCGACCAGCAGCCAACTGTAAGCTGTCAGAAGACCCAGAAGCTGCTGTTTGCCAATATTTAAACAGATTGGATTTTGTAGGAACAAGTGGCAGACTTCAAATAGTATCAGGTTGTACTAATGCAATTCTGAAAAATCACATTCTGGCCATCTACCAATACAAGCTGTTAGTGAGAAATAGGTATGAAGATTTCTGGATTGCCATCCAGAGTACTTTATACACAAGCAATACACTATTGATACTGATCACAAAAATGCTCATCACCCCAATGATTTATATACCTGGTTTGACAAGTATCGAATAGTTTGCGATCAAGATAAAATGCAGATAGCAGATATCTACAACTTTGATGAAACTGGATTCCAGGTTGGTATTGGCCATGACCAATAGATTATAATAAGAGATCCCTATTATTAGGCCTACCTTAGTAGTTCTACCAATCAAGAACTTGTTTCCGTCTGCGAAACTATAAGTAGAGATAGATATATCCTTCCTTTAATGATAATCGTTCTAGGAGCTATATATTAGGAATCCTGGTATACCTCTATATCAATACCAGATAACTACCTTATCGGTCTATCAATAACTGGTTATAGTAATCATATATCGTCGATAAGGTGGTTAGAACACTTTGAACAGTTTTTCCCCCTATGCCAAGTAGGAGAATATCGACTTGTCAAAAATCCTCGATGGTTTTGACTTGCACTGTATAAAAGAGTTTCTTGACTACTATAATCTATACAAGATAGTAGTCTTCTATCTTTCCTCACATACAAGTTACCTCCTACAACTATTAGATGTGGTTGTTTTTCAACTATATAAGCATTACCATGCTGAAGCTATAGAATCAGCTACCAGGACTGGATGTACTGTGTTTAACAAGATTGAGTTTTTAGATATAATTGATTCTATCCAATAGCAAACATTTAAAAAATCAACTGTCTTCTCCACATTTCAAGCTACAGGTCTCATTCCGTATAATCCCCAAAGGGTAATTTCCAAGTTACATGAAGCTCATATCCCCTCTACATAACCCATTACCATACCACAAGGCTCCTCTCTTACCACTCCCCTTACAATTTGAAGTCTTAAGAGACAAGGTGAGAGACTGATACAGGAGGCAGCAGATCTTTCTCCAACATTCTAGCAAAGGTTGAAATTAGTTCTGAAGGGTGGATTGGCCCAAGCACAGTCTGGGGCCCTAGCTATAGAACATTTGCAGACAATGAAAGCAGCTGAGAAAGCAAGAAATTTGAGATATAGGGGTCAATACAGAAGACAGGTACAAAAAGAGGGAGTTCTCTATACCTCAGATGCATGTCAAATGGTAGAAAAAAAAGAGGATATAGAGTTAGAAAAAGCAGAAAAGCAGTTGAGACAGGCATAAAATGCAAAAAAAACAGCAGAGCAAGCAGAACGCAAGCTATTAATAATGAAAATAAAGGTATATATTAAAAAGAGATGTATAATCCAAGCCTATAAAAAGAACCTATCAAAGTTAATAGTTACAGGGATTAAGCAAGAAGCAAGGTTGCGGAAATTAATATAAAACAAAAAGTATTGCTTCTATGTTGATGTATTACTATATTGTATTAGACTACTAGGTTTCTATAGCAACATGCTAGGTAATACTCTGTTGAGCTAAGAGGTTGCTATGGTAACAGCCAAGGACCAATAAGTTGTTAAAGACTGTTGAGCTGTTCGGTACTCTCTTGAGAGTACCCACAGTTGTAAGCTAGTGAGCTGCTACGGGTTATGGCGCAGCCACAACCTTGGTACAAGTATTATGCGGAAACTCAGCCAAGCAACTCCTCCAACAACTAGGCAACCATCCAAATATACTCTTCGCTGTATGCAATCAGAAACCCCATACTGTCATATCTTGGTCAGGTGGCTATGACATTTGACTTCTTTTTCTTCCACACTTGATAAAAACCTATATTCATCACCTTACTTTATTTCTGCATACTAGTTTGTATTCTGTACAATGGCAGCTAATATATCTTCTCTGAAAAACAGACTGAAGATACTTAATGGTTTCAGGTTCTAAAGAATCAATAGCAGTAAAATTGAGTAAGTAGTGTGAGAAGGAAATCGGCTTCAGTATATATTAAAGGCAGGTGGCTCAGGGAGACTATTGAAGATCCAATTATCTTCATTGGTAAGTCTTTTTGCCTTTTTATTCTTTTATCATATTACTGTTAGTCTATGAACAACTTGCAGCTATTAAGCTACTTATCTATATACCATATACTATATAGTGTAGTTATAAAGAAACTTACCGATAGCTTTTTTATAGTTTCAGTAGAGGATAAACGTTTCATGTACTTGAGATTTGACTGAATAGGAAGGGAACCGAGCACTGTGCGATGACTTGAGCTCATTTTGCCTCCTTGGATAACTGTATCCACCTCTGTCTCAGGATTCAGGTGAGGTTCTTTCACTCACTTACTAAACTGCAAACTACCAAGATTTGCTAACCTATACAGGAAGGTCGTGAATCTGCATGTCTCATCCGTCCATGGAATAAAGTACATGCCAAGCCTCCTCTTCTCCCGTACCCTGACTCTCTTGACCTAGCCCTCAACCACTAAACACATCTACATATAGCTGCTATCATATTGGGATTACTCCATCAAATTCTTGCTAGGGTGCTGAGTCGCTTGAACATTGGGAGGCCGAAATATCCGGTAGCTACATACCGGCTGACTGATCCGGACTTCGGGGGGCCTGGTCCCGAATTTTGTTGTCTCGGACGTCCCGAGCGATACGGTACCATATCGCATACCGGTACTCGAGTAACCTCGTTACTGTAAACCTGGGGTGCCGCTGGAGTCGACAATAGTGCGACTTAGTAGGCGGGCCGGAGTAAATCCTCTTCAGGAAATTATTTCCCTGGAAAAAAACAGAAGACTGGGTCTGATACATGCACAGCCCGCAGATATACTCGTACAAGTGCAGGGGTGATTTTTTCGCACAGTTAATTTAGGTTAACCCGCAAAATAATCCCTGCCTTGTACGAAAACATCTCCCCTGGTACGGTACTTGTATTAGTCCAGTGTTTCATCTCACGAATCCTCAACGGGAGGTCTCCCTAAACGTTGCTTATCAGATTCTCGTGACTAACATATCTACAGTATCAGCAGCACCTCTGGAGAATCAAACTCTTGGGCCAACTTTCTTGCAAATATCGCTCGCCCATTGATCAAAACCTTAGCAGTATCTGGAATAAAGTACGAGCACTGTGCTAGTACGGTATCTGAAGATGAGATGGGGTTTTTTCTTCTTTGCTGGTTGGGTTGTCGTGTAACAACGGTTTTCACAGATGCTCATTACCTGACACTCGTGCACGCAGCTTAATTTCCGGTCCAACCAAATTACGGGTATACAAATACGGATGGTACCGCTAATACGAGTACGGTACGTGAACCGGTACTCCCTCAACTCCTGCACGGTAAGCCAATGGCCATCCGTCCCAAAGCACTAGGCAGCCCGGCAAGCTACATGTGGTCAACAATCTAGCCGGGAGGGGAGGACGGGAGGGAGGAAAAAAAGAAAAGGTCTCATTAAATTATGAGTAAACCTTCGGAAGAGGCATCTCCCGCTCCCCACTCTGGAATCTTTGGGCCGTCGAGCTCTCAAGATCTCACATGCTTTTGGTTGGAAGCTTTGGACGGGATTGAGCGAATATGGCTTCCTCTCATCCTTCCCTTTTATTCCCCAGCTTCCCTCCATACGGCGGTCTACACAGCTTCAGCCCTACTGCCGATTCCACCGCAACAGGAGACGAACAACCACTCCCGTTGGGGAAATTATACAGCGAACATGGCTTCAACATTCGGTGCGCTCTCTACTTTGGTAGCCCTTTTGCCGGCTATCGCCACTTCTATACCTCTTGTACCGCGATTCGTATCGGGGAATGGAATCTTGGCTGCGTACGATTATGTCATTATCGGAGGTGGGACCAGCGGCCTGGCGGTTGCCAATCGGCTCTCAGAGGATTCCTCCAGTATGTTAACTTTGCCCCCTACATTCGCTGAATGCGTAGCTGTCTTTCGGGGGCTTATTCACAGCGATCAGAAACCGTTCTAGTGATTGAGTCTGGTCCGATGTGGGTTTGGCTTTTCCAGGAGAAGGTGATTGATTTGTGCAGTAATAACTAACAAATGTTTGTCTGTCGGTTTGTTAAGTGATGATGGATCTGATAGTTTCAAGATACCATATCTGGGTCGTGGATACCAGAATTTTGGAACCAAATATGATTGGAATGTCTCCTCTGTGCCATCTGAATTGCTGGGGAATAGGTCGATCATTATGCCTAGTGCGAGGGTGTTGGGGGGCACGTCTTCCATCAATGGGATGCAGCTCGCGAAAGGATCGGCTTCCGATTATGATGCCTGGGAAGAGCTCGGGAATGAGGGATGGAACTTCGAGTCTTTGGGAAAGTATTTCAGAAAGGTACAGGTCGACTCGTGAGCGGGGTCCTTGTATCAAGCGCTGACTTTATATCCCTGCACATATAGTCTGAAAACTTCACAGCCCCATCTGGGAAACTAGTGGAAGAGTTTGGGATCACTTATGACAGCTCTGCACATGGATTCACGGGATTTATACACTCGAGTTTTCCAAGGTTTCTCTGGCCTCAATTAAGTACGAACACTATGACACAGGGGATTCCGTTGGCCGATATTGACTCTTCTTCGCATCAGAGAACTGGGTCGGCGCTATGAAAAGCCTTGGACACTCGGTCTCGAAAGACCCAGCGAATGGAGGTGCTCTCCAATTATTCTGGTCACCCTTCTCACTGGACCCCGACACGCAAACCCGCTCCTTCTCGCGGGAATATTATGATGGTGCACAAGGCCGACCGAACCTCCATGTCTTGCTTGATACCACTGTTACCAAATTGTTGACCTCTGGAGATAAGAGTGTCAGAGTCGATGCTGTAGAGGTAAAACCTCCGTCTGGCACGTAACTGGAAAGAAACTATGACTTACAGCGCCCACAGTTTTCAAGCCCAGTAGGAGCCCCAAAGAAGTGCGTCAAGGTTAAAAAAGAGGCGATCCTAGCTGCTGGCTCCATATTCAGTCCTCAAATCCTACAAGTTTCCGGAATTGGGCCGGCGGGTCTTCTCAAATCGTTAGGAATCGAGGTCGTCGTTGATCTCCCGGGTGTGGGTGCTAACCTACAGGGCCATGCCTATAATGTCATCGTCTATCAAAGTTAGTATCATGCGATATATTAGGATATACAGCCATCCAGCAAGTCTTCGTGAGACGGAACCTCCCTTTGCCCGCGCAGGCCCCAATGGCGCAATAGTGTACTTGATAATTCATAACGTATCCGGATGCTTTGACACCAAGATTTGCGCATTTAAGTGTAAAACTGGACATCTTGGCGCTAAGGCATCCGAATACTTTATCAATTGTTAAGTATCATCTCGTAACCCCCGACCTAGCCATGGTAATCTCGGACAAAGGGAAGCTCTGCTTCGCAAAGACATTTGCCGACTGGCTGTAAGGTAAGCAGAACTAACCGCTTTATCCATCTAGTGACAAATGTCTCACTCGGAGCGTTAAACCTTACTACTAATGCAACTTTCTACAAAGAAATGTATGAGTTATACAAGACTAAACAGGATGGTAAGCACCCTATCATTTTTGAGCAAAGCTCCCCTAACCTCACAACCATGATCCGATCCCACAATTAGGCCCCTTCACCAATAATGGAGCAAACATGGTAGCCATGCTCCCCCTCTCAGACATAACCTCAGATAACCTCCAAAACCTCTTCGATGCCCCGAGCAAGTCTCTCTCCCACCAGGACACGAGCATATCCAAAGGCTACCAAGCCCAGCTCAAAATCCTCAGTCGCCGCCTAACCACCCCCAACATGGCCGCAACGGAGGTATTGTGGCTCAATGAAGGTGCCATGATCTTCTCGGCCATGCACCCCCTAAGTCGCGGCACCGTCGCAACAACCTCTTCCTCCCTCCTCGCCGGCATACCAGCTGTAGACACTGGACACCTCACCCACCCCTTCGACCCCAGAATCTACGTAGAAACGCTAAAGTACACCCGCAAGATCATCGCAACGAGCGAAATGCGAGAGCTGGGAATCATGGAGGTAACACCGGGAGCGGGAGCGAGTACAGATGAGCAGATTGAAAAGGCGGTCAGGGATTTGTCAAATCAGATGTATCATATGACGGGTACATGTGCCATGATGAAGAGGGAGCTGGGTGGGGTGGTGGACAAGGACTTGAGGGTTTATGGGGTACGGAATCTGAGGGTTGTGGATGCTAGTGTGCAGCCGTTGATCCCAGCAGCCCATGTGCACTCTACGGTTTATGCCGTCGCAGAGAAGGTGAGTTTTTGGCGTATGTAAGCTGGAGTGGCATGCGCTGAGAGGCTAACGTGGTTACCACAGGCGGCGGATTTGATCAAGGCTGGGAACCTGTGGTGGAAGTGAGGGGTGAGGATTGGTCCACGGCAGTTTGGTAGTATAGGGTTTCTATCTTAGTAATTTTCTCTGGTGTAATATGCAGTATGATAAGAGTGCATTGCGACGATAATCAAGGATGATCACTATCCTATCCGAATCATGTACTTGACCGTATTACTGGTATTGTCATTGACCGAACGCCAATTCCCGCTTTTGTGACACTAGGAATATTGGGCCGCACTGTACGGTGCCGTTGGTGGGATACGCCGCAGCCCGCCCTCCCAACCGCGAAGGAACCGAACCACAAACCATGACTCACCCACCCAATCCAGAACAAATAGTTTGTTCCCTCTCAAACCCACTCACAGGGAGATAATAAATAAATAAATGAGAAAAACTCGCCCAACACAACGACTCGAACACTCACCCAGCCGCACCGAAAGCAAAAAAAGAGATGACTTAGCAACAGCACGTTTCGATCGTGCGACCTCCGGGTTATGAGCCCGGCGCGCTTCCGCTGCGCCATGTTGCTTTAGCGTTGACAGGACGCTTAAAATTCAAAATGTGAAGGGATAGGAAAGCAAGAAAGAAAAACAAAGAAAAATATGACAGACGAATCCAACACCAACCACCCATCCAACAGACCAGAAGAAACGAGATTCCCCATAACTTTTAAAATTCACCCGATATTATCCCCATAAAACTCGACACCGCAAATGGACAAACATTATTCATCCATCCATCCGTCGATCAATCTACCCGTTCGCCCATCCCCAAACAAACAAACAAACAGAACCCCCACCCCAATTTACTCCCCTCCTTTCACCTTCGTCTTCCTCGCCCTTTCCAGTCCCAACCTCTCCTTAACCTCCTCCTGCTCCCTCTTGAGAAGGTCAATCTCCCGCATAAACCATGTTATCCCCATCCACAGACCCGCGCAGATGAAGCTCAGGATGATGAAGTGGTAGCTGTGCGTGCCAGCCAGGAGGGCGAGGAAGGTTAACTGCAGTGCGAAGAAGGAGGCGTGCGTCGCGAGCACGAGGGAGGAGTTGGTGCCCGGGGTGAAGATGGAGTTCCAGAGGTCGGTGGCGAAGGTTGTCATTTTCGGTTGTTTGGTTGGTCGGTTTTAGGGTTGATGGTTTGAAAAGGGGCGGTTTCTTGGCTTTGAGGGGTTTTTGGGGATGTTTGGGGTTTTTGGGATGCAAAGAGGCGGATGGATCACAGTTGGAACGGGGAGTGCCGGGTAACTATAGGATTGCACTGGGTAAATCTTCTTTTTCAGAAATATGTTTATCCTGGTGGTAGTGATATTCGGTCAAGCTTTTCTATTTTATTTTTATGATTACTCTTGTGTGGTGTTTTGGTGAGCCTGACGGTAAGTATTTCGTACGTGATGAATATCATCCCACCTTACCATACTGGTAGCCTGACTTGATACTCGGATCCGTTAGCACAATTGGCACTAACATCTTATCGAATTTAAGCTTAAATCCTCCCCTGCTCCCGACCGTTCCTTCCAAAACCCCTTCCCATAGCTAACACACAACTCAACTCCCTTCTTTACATCTCTACTTGCAACCCATAGCCCCATCCTAGTCTCCCCCCCAACACTCCTTGTCTCGAAAACAACATTAGCTCTCACAAATCCCGGAACTCCCCTATAATCATTAACCATCCTCCCCTCGTTTCCCATGCTGCGCGCATCCACACCAACACGTAACTCCCGGTCCAGACAGAGGTCGTAATCCGATGACTCGTCGAGGTCATTGTCGTCATGCACATATCCCAGGTAGTCTAGGATAAATGAGCGTGCGGGGAGGGTCTTTGCGGCGAATAGTCCGAGTTGCCCGAATGCTGGGTGTGCTGGGTCGGTGATTCTGCGGATTCTGACCAGGGCGGAGGGGGTGGAAGGGG